>VUQH01022275.1:0-10440 GCA_015106775.1 Etroplus canarensis | reverse complement strand
CCAGATGCCCTTCCTGATGTAACCCTCACCATTTACCCGGGCTTGGGACCGGCACTAGGAGTACACTGGCTTGTGGGCCCCTGTGGCTGGTTTCTATTTTATAAATATCTTAAAGTGTTAAAGTGTCTGAAATGCAGAATATGTGTTAAAACTTTTAATTTCTGTTTTTTATTTTTAAGTAAATGCTATGAAAGTTGCAGGAATTTTTATATATTTATATATATATATATATATATATATATATATATATATATATATATATATATATCTTTATCATATCTTCATCAACAATTTTTGATTTGCTTTGTTTGTTACCGAAATTCTTCTTTTTTGAGCTGTTTTCTCCTATTTGCCAAACTGGAGTAATTAAAAAGACAACTTAAATTGCCCATGGATGCAGAATACCACTATTTAAATACACACATTTGGACAATACCGCATTTAGCAGTGTGTACTGATTCTACACAGTGTTCCCGTAGTGTAGTGGTTTACACCTCCGCCTAATAGGCGAAAGGTCCCTGGTTTGATACCAGGTGGGGACACAAGCCTCTCTGACTATGAAGGGTTGCGTCAGGAAGGGTATCTGGCATAATACCTCTGCCAAATCACCACAGCGAACTCCTTGCATAGAATAAAAGGCAGCAGGTGAACGGATTAGTTAGTACTGATTCTACAAATGTGGTTATCTAGCCAGCATAAGAGATGACATAAAGACAGATGGTGTATCACTAAGTAATGTGACTTTTAATTTAACATTGAAAAAACATGCTTCACTTAATGTGCTGCTAATAATAAGTTAAGAACACCTAATTTTTCACAGGTAATTGAAAACAGACATTAAAAGCTGAGTCTGTCAAGAGAACAGCCAAAGGTAATTAAATTTAAAAAAACCTTGAAAATCAGTCTACTGAGCAGTTTGATAATGGGCCTTAATTATAAATGTGCAAACTTTTGCACTTTGCCAGGTTTTACAGTTTTTAGGGATCGTTCCCTTCATACAAGAAAGCAGAGATACAGAACCTATATTCAACAGTACACAGGTGGAAGTAATACAGAAGAAACCCTAAATCAAATACTATGTAAACACACATACACACACAAATATAGGGCCCTCCCACTTGAATTGAATATGAGCTGCAGTTTATCAATAGAATTAATTATCGCCCAGGGCAGTCTTTATAAATTACGGGCTGCATTTATTTCAATTATCATATCCAAGTTCATTTCCGCACACATTTTTCAGAGAATCGCTTGGGCTTTAGTCTTCTCATGCACATACACACACTGGCAAACACACACGCAGTTGGAAATCCCTTGTTGTCATTAGGAGATAGTTCCTACTATCTTGCATATGAATTGCTCTCATGTTAATGGGAGTGAGGAGGCATATCAAGGACAGGCAGAAAACCGGTGATGCATGTAATACTGATAAGAATTCCTCTCAACTTCTTCTTAACGCTCCAGTAAGGAATTGTAAATGAACTATTTGCTGCCTTCTGTGCATGTGTGTGATTCTAAAAAGTTTCAGATAAAAGTTAATACGGTGTCCATACGTACAGTTCTTATTAGACTCTTGTTTAACCAAATAAAATGTATCAAACTAGTAACAACTGTCAGGAGAATAAATTGACCACAGTTTGCTAAAAGACAGACAGAAAAAGGGGACCTTTTAAGACTACATGGAGCAGATGGGCAATACCCTTGAGTTCAAACAGTGAGTTGAGATAGAGGACAGAATTAATAATAAGTAATTTCACAAGAATCACCTAAAAGCTTATTTGTATTGCCTCAGTTTACTGACAATGGCCCATGAACATGTCATTAGCAACAGCAGAATTTCTTAAACAAATAAATTACTTGCATTGCAAACATTACAAAAACAATGTAGCATGAAGGACAATGAAGAAAAGGCTCACGTTTAGACTTGACTGACTTGAAAGCTTACATTTCTACAAATCTGCCATCAACTTCTTATTCTGGGTCCAGCCTATATTTCCTCAAATAAATGCTTCCGGTGCCATTTTTCAAAGGTTGCCAAGCATGGCACATTCACTGAGAAGGCCACCCACAGCTATTACGACTAAAATGGATGTAGCATCTATTGGGCTTCATTTCTGTTGCGTCAGATTTTAGAAAAGGTGCCACTGAGAAATTTTTAGAACATGTTTAGTGACTCAGTGCCACTGACTCATTGTTTTATTGTTTTGTTCTATTTACACTATATTATGTGACAGTAAAATTGCCAGTTTCACTCTGGACCAAAAAAAAAAAAAAAATCTAAAGAAGACTAATTGTAATTTAATACTGTCTTTCAGCCACAAAGTCAAAGGTTTTTCATGTTTACTTTACAGTTTTGCAAATGTTACTGACTAAACGTGGAGGTTGAGGTTCATTCCTGTTATATTTGTGATTACAATGTTATTGAAAGTCATCAATCAATGAAGATCTGGTAGATGATGACTAGGTTGAACTTAAAGTGACTATTATTGTATGGGCAGATTGGTGACCTTCATTTTATCTTTTTAACGAGAGGACATTAGTATGCATTACAGTAGGAAAACTTACAAAGAAAGAGCTGAATGTCACTGAACTCTTAAGATAAAATTGCAGTTTATCTCTGGATGTTAATGCATTCATAAATCAGAGCTTTGTTTGGTGTTAGTTTGATGTGGGGTTACAAGCTATGCTTGAATAATCTAAGATTGTGCCATCTCTGCTTGTGTCAGTTTCTTTGGCCAATGAAAAATGCAAAATAAAGGAAAGGAGATGTCTTTAGACCACAAAAAAGACCACTTCCACAAAAAGCCTGAGTATATTTTAACTCAGTCTTGCAAAGTCTCTCAGCTTAGGAGTGACTTGGGAAAGTTCAACCAAGGAACTGAGGTGTGATGATGAATTAGTGAGCTTTATCTCAGTGAAAAAAGGTGTGTTTGAGTTACCGTCAAGAAAAAGCTCAGCATGTTTTATTCAAACTACAAAATTCATGTTTGATTTGCTTAATAATTTAAAAAAATATTAATCAGACATTTAGTTAAAGAAACAAGCTTCATATCAATCTGATACATAATGCTATTTTTGTGAGCACAGCTATCTTAACTGTCTCAAGGCTTTAACCAATTAGTCTGATTGCGAATCTTTGCTGGCAAGCCTTTAACTATGGTTGCTGAACAAGTCCGTCAATCCTGCTGATATATGTTCATTAGTGGCCTAAAGAACCAACTAAGTCTACTTTTACAATAGTAGTTGTGAGGTTCACCTACAACATGCACACAGTGATGAAATCTAGGAATGTAAAAGTGTTAGAAGTTGTGTTAATAGGCTGCATTTTCATTTCTTAACAAGCATCTTTGTGTGGTGATCACTTTCTTTTCAACAGCATGCAGCTCCTATGAAAAGACTGATTTAAGGTTACCCTTGAAGATTATATAAATGCTGCACTTTATCACAGCACTTTCCTGATGTTCAAATTATTTCCACTGCATGTGCAGTCAGATGAAAAAGAAAGTTTTCACATGACTCTATGCAGTCCTGTGAAAAACTAAGAACATCCCATAATTCAGTAGCTTGAAGAACCACCTTTAGCAGTAATACCTTCAAGTAATCACTTTCAGAATGACGTTGCCAGTCTTTCACATCACTGTGGAGGAATTTTGGTCCACTCTTCTTTACAAAATTGCCTCAGTTTATTGAAATTTGCTGGCATGGCCCTGCCACAGTATTTCACTGAGGTCTGGACTTTAACTGGGTCATTGCAACACCTAGATTCTTTTCTTTTTCAGCCATTGTGTTTGGGATCATTGTCCTGTTGCATGACCCACTTCAGGCCAAGCTTTAGCTGTTGGACAGATGGCCTTTGGTACACAGAGGAGTTCACAGTTGACTCAGTGATTGCAAAGTACCCACATACTGTGCCTGCATAACATGCCCAAATCATCAGCCCTACACCACCTTGCTTGACAGCTGGTATGAGGTGTTTATGCTGATATGATGTGTATGGTTTTCACCAAATGTGGCACTGTACATTATGGCCAAACATCTCCACTTTGGTCTTATCTGTCTCAAGGACAGTGTTCCAGAACTATTGTGGTTTATTCAGATGCAACTTTGCTAACCTGGGATGCTGGTCATTAATCAAGTGCATCTGAGCAGCACCTGGCTGCTACTTACCCTCTTAATTCCAGTTGAAGCACAGTAACGATGTACATAATTTTTCACAGAGCAGGATGGGATAGAGTTCTCTGAAAACTCATTTTTCCTTATTTTCTTTCAGGTAATGAAGCATACAATCAGATTTGCAGGAACATATTTCGTAGCAATAGTGGAAATGTCCTGAAAGGGTTTGACTGCACTATGGACACCACACAGCTCCCAGAACATTCACATTGCCAAAGTCTGCCAAAGTGTAACAGCCATCAAAATGTGAGCTAATGCCTTTGCTATGGCTCATAAATTTAAATGCCACTTTCACACTTCACTTACATGGCGTTGTCACCCAGCTCTTCATACAAGTTGTTGGCAGTACCTCCCCCAGGTTTGCCTGTTGGCAGTGCCATCTGGATACGGGCTGTTTTGGCACACTCTGCTTGGCGCCTGGACACAGCAGAGGAAAATGCACTGTTGGTTATCTAAAGTTAGAGCAAAGCTATTTGAACCAACCTTTGACAGTAGTGTAGTGGTAATTATCAGACAGGAGGGCTTGTACAAAAATGTGGGGTGAATTCTCTTAACTGTCAATTTTGCTACAGAGATTTATGAATCCATAGGGGATTCAGATTACTGAATGTGACCCTGACCTTTTCCCTACTACCTAATGAGGCTAACATTTCTGGCCTTACCTTTACATCTTCCTAAAGGCTACATTACAGTGACACTGGTAATCTCATAAGATTTTCCTCCATGCCAGTTGGCCTAAGAAAATTGTTTGTGCCTACAAAATTAATGACAAGGCCATCAGCTTTAGCTGCAATTAGGAAATATCAGCATAGTATAATGTTAAAAAAGGCTTTTATAGCATTGTTACATGGCATAATTCCATGCTAGTATTAAAATTCAAAACAGTATCACAGATTTTCTAGCACTTGAGTAACAATTTTATTAACCAGAAGCAACAAACCTCTAGTTTTCAAAGGCAAGTAACAGGAGTGCTACTGGTGTCCCCTCAAACCATAGGTGCTCATGGAAGGGAACAATTGCAAAAAGAAAAATTCAAAGTTTATGAGCAAAAGATGACATAAAAAGCTCAAGCATGGGCACACAAGGCAGGTTTGGTAGTCCTTCTGTAATAAAATAAGCAATAAAATAAAAGATTAACTGAAACCAAAACAATATCAAATATATAATATAACAATAATATGTATAATAAATGCCTCAAGCAAAGAGAAGCATACTGGTCGACCCTGGTTACCCTGATCTTAATGAGGACCCCATGCTTTTACAGTGCTGCATATCTGATATTGCTGTGGCTTCAGTGTAATTATTTGATTTTATGGTTCAAAAAAGGGTTTTTAACAGCCTATCAGAGGCCTGTCTACTCATCATTACCCTGAGGGGCTAAACAAAATGATGCATGTACTTGGTGTTGCACACCTATCCTTAGTGAAGCTACAGTTGTTTTGTTGCTATCTGTGTCTTTCTGCACCCTGGAGAATGCACAAGCCTAGATGTGCTGGTGTTTTTTTTTGTTTTTTTTAACTCTAAAAGCCTTTTATTACTTTTCCAAACCTAGCTTGAGCACCCAGATTTGGATGTTTTATGCCATTTTGGTCATAATCTTTCAATTTTTTGTTCCATTGTTTCTTATTGAGGTACTGCATGTTGAAGTCAGGTTTTACCTCTGTCTCAAACATGTTAATGTAGGGCATAATAAAACATGGTATGATGGAGACACAAATAGAGAGAACTCAAAGAAGCCACATTAACTTAATGTGAATCACACAGCAAACCAAATATAGCTAAAATGAGTGCTTAAAGTTTCATATTGTGACTTTAAATAACCAGATGGCAGTGATATTGCATTTCACTCTACATAATTCTGATGTGGACTACTACCTGACCATGCATGCACACGACCACCAATGCACACACAGGCACATGCTAATAAAAGCATCTGCTTTGGACATTTACGTTCCATGTTCTTCCAGATTAATTTGTTTGATGGTCTGCTGTCCTCTACATTTCAAAGCTCTTTCTGATCTCATTCATCTTATTGTACAATGAAAGTCAACAAATTAATCACAGTGAAAGGTGTTTAAGACAGCCATGACATTAATATTTTATCTTGGGAAAATAAAAGCAGTACTCACTCTTTGAATCTGGTGGCAACAGATGCAGTAGATGAGAGAGAGAAAAGATTAGTTATTATTTGAGCCATTAATCACAGTACTTTTTGTTAGCCAAGTTTACTTACTGCAATTTACAAGCAAAGTTGGACAATTGGTCTTCATTAAAGTAATTTGCAAAAGATACTAGTGATTATCATGCTGATGATTGCTTTTATGTTTTTTTTTTCTGTCTTCATATTCCCTCTTACTGTCTGTTATTTGTCTCTGTTTCTCAGCAGGATGAAAGGCTCTTTCCAAAATGCACTGATTTAATTCAAATGTGTGTGTGCTTGTGTAGTTGTTTATAAGTGTTTGGGAGAGGGATAAAATTAATAGCCTTTCACTGTGGTTAGCTAAACAAACTATTAGAATTGGCACTCTGGGGGCAGGCTGTCATGCTGAATAATCTAGGGAAGTGACTGGCCCAGGTGATGATAAACAGTGGAAGAAGGGAGACTGCCAGTTTTGCTTGACTGCCTACATGCTCTTGAAAGAAATTTATAAGTTTTCTTTATGGTTTGTTATCTCTGAGACACTTCTATTGGAATTCAAATCCTCTGTTCATACTGATTAGCTCTGAGCACCTAAATGCACGCATTGTAATTTTGTTGAGCCAAATTTTTGCTGATGATTTAAGTTCATGCACAAATTTCCCAGCCACTGAAGTAACTGTGCTTAAAGTCAAACCATCAGCATCAAAAGTACATTACAGAGAGCTTCAAAAAACTGCAAGGGACTTAATAGATTCCTGTTGGGTGAACAAAATAAAATGACTCAATTTTGTCAATTGTCACAATTTTTCCTCTCAAAAGACTAAAACTAAATCCCAGGACGGAGCCAAAAATGAGCACTGATGGACATGAGTAGTTAAAACCATGCATAGAGTTTTTGATGGTGACTGAAATTTAGGAAGGATTGATGCATTTATTAGTCTTTTCTCTCAGTTCTTTCCAACCTTTTTTATCTGTCTCTTCCAGTAAGCTGCAAGCCAATTTGCTCTTAATAAATGTTAAAAAATGACTCTGAATGCATTTAATTTCACTTTTTAAAGATGCTCAGTTATTTCCTAACGTGGCTAGACACTTTTGTTTATAATAAATGTTACTCAGGTATGAATAAATGGTGCATTTACTTTGGGTAATTTTCAGCTGTGGCTCAGTATGCCAGGAGGACACTGACTCAAAATAAACTGCAGTTCCCATGTTGATCATAATGAAGGAACAGTCAGTTAGTGCAACAGCATGTCTAAATTAGATATTTTCAGAAATTTTTGATTAACAAGAGAAAGTAATAAGCTCTATCTTAATAGCTTTGACTACTTTTTTAATAATTATTTGTGGGAGCACTTTGATTTTAGTTTTGGTTAGTTATTGGTCTATTACTTCATTTGCTGACTATTATCAGCCTCATTTTTCAACACAAGCTCATCACAGAAACCTTCTGAAGCATAATGTACATGAATCATACTTACTGTCTGTAGGTGATTATGACAATCAGTATGGCCGGTACACAGCAGATAATGATAATGACTGCCAGAGCCAACAGTGCCCCTTCTGTGTAGCCTACAGTCTGCACAGCTTTCTTTACACTGGTAACCACCTCGGGGGTTCGGATTTCCAAAATTCGGCCACCGGGAGGGAGAAAGGGCTGAAACTCTTTATTAATGTCCAAGAGTTTACCATCAAGAAACCTTTGGTTAAAAAAAACACAGGGGAACTGATACCATGCGCTGCTGATAACATGGGTTGAGGATTTATTAATAAGCACACAATATTATATCAGATAAAGGGTTATTGCATGGTGAAGAGTGAACAAAGTAGGTAGGATAGAAATCTAGAAATGGCAAAAAGACAAGAATTTACTCATAAACAGTCATTCTCCTATTGTTTTCCTTTCTTTGTTCTTTGTCACTTCTATCAGACGAGCACATCCTAATGCACATTTTACATGCTTCACATAGACTGTATTTAAAAGATGGTCATAGCCATCGGCCCATTACCCATTAGTTTGTGTCTGTCTTGAATTCAGCATTTTATACTTCTCAATCTTGGGTTTTGAAAGCAGACATGACAGTTTTTAAACTGTCTACAGTTTCATCGCCCACTCTCTTGGGTGAGAACCCTCTGCTTTATCCATTAGGCAATGCTGGATCTTACTTCCTCTTTATACTGCTTTAAGCTACTCACCTGATTTTGTCTAAAGCCCAGTGTCATGGGCTAGATTTTCTGAAATCTAAAAACAAAGCTCAAAGGAAGTGAAGGACTCGAGTTCCCTCTCAGGCTTGATTTACAATAAACAGAGATTAATACAAATTTTTTCCAACCCAAATATTAATTCAAAGACATATAGATCAGTTTCAGTCCTGTTCTAGATATAAAACTTATGGATGTTGACAGTTAACTTTTCATGGACTAGTTGGTAAAGTTCTTACTTGTAGAGCTCCTGTCTTGATACAGCTCTATTTGTCAGCGGATCAATGGCGTAAATCATGAGATCCGACTTGGTGTAGTCTTCCTGCTCCATCCCATCCCCATGGCGACGCGGCCCGATGGTTTCCACAACAACCTTTGCTCCTGGTATCTGCTCCTGGACGTAGTGCTCCAAAATGCTGAAGATTGAAAATATTGGATTCCAATACACAGCATCACACTATTATAATTCCTTTAGGATTCCTAGCATGACTGACACACATTAATGTACACAGAAATACAGCTTTGTAGATTCAAGCACATGGACAGGCAAAGCCATCAGACTTCAGTAATACCACCACACACACACACACACCGAAGTTATTATGGTTAACTAAAACTAAACTAAAAACTAAAATAGAAAAATAATTTTAGTAAACTGAAATTAAAATAAAAACTAGACTTTTGGTAAAAATCAAAACTAATTAAAATGACATTGTGTGCTCAGAAAACTGACTAAAATAAAATCATACAGGAAATGTCCTTAGTTTTCATCTTTGTCAGGTGGATTAAATTTGGTCAGCCAGCCTGTCTGAAGAAGCTTTGGTGCATCTGTTTATTGAGACTCAAGATGTCTATATGATTGTGACTCATCTGCCTTCACAAATTGTTGTGTTTGTATTGTAATTTCTGAGGTAAAAACCTTAAACCTTCCCCTGACAAATACCATCCATATTATGATAATTAAAAAACTAAAACTAACAATAAAACTAATAAAAACTAAACTAAAACTAAAGATTTTCAAAAAATAAAAAATAAACTGAAATGAACAAACCCACTCTGGAAACTAATTGAAATGAAAACAGAATTGAAAAGAAAAACAAAATAAAAATAAAAACTAATTAGAAAATACAAAACTATAATAACTCTGACACACACGCACACAGACGTACACACACACACACACACACACACACACACACACACACACACACACACACACACACCAAAAAGACACGCCACCACACACACGTTTTTTTTTGTCCTGCTAGCTAGGCAGACTCCTGCTGTGCAGTATTGATTTCTGTCCCCCCAGAAACACCTGCTCACAGCAGGAAAATTCAAACATTTGTGTGTCTGCATGTGCATGTGGGTGTGTGGCGGATAGAAAAGATGACAAGTGTTTTAAAACATCATTATCAAATAACACTGTATTTGTGAGGAAAAAAGCTACTAGCTTGACTGAGCTGTGGAGGTGTATTTGTGACTTAGGATAGAAACGGCCACTGGTGAGTGTGTATATAAAACTTCATATATATTGAAAAATGCATTGGGTGGCATAAAAATATCATAAAACTACATCCTCTTTATAACTATTAACAATTGCTGTTGTGTGCTCTGTAGCTGTGGTCTAACTGTTAGTGGTGCTCTGCATTTCCCTGTTACACTGCTACTGTGTGTTCTAGTTTAATAAAACCGTTAAAAAAATTCTTACAAGGACATTCTAGGAATTATTAAGATAAGAGAACATAGACTACCAGTCAAAATTTTGGACATGCTTGGCCATAGTGGAGTATGGCCAAGCATGTCCAGACTGGTAGTGTATATTTGTGGATGACAAAGCAAACTGTGTTCACAGACCCCCATTTCTGAAAGCTTTCCTGAGCCCATGCAGTGATTTCCATGACAGAATTATGCCTGTTTGTAATGCA
>VUQH01022268.1:15404-31171 GCA_015106775.1 Etroplus canarensis | reverse complement strand
GGGAGCCCCCCCCCCCCCCGTGCCTGGTTGGTGAAGCCCCCTGTGCTACCTCATTTAAAAAATCCCATAAATGCCCCCGCAATTCACACAGGCGTGTCAAGAAAATTGGACAAATGTTGCCTAGCCTGATGAGTCTTGATTTCTGCTGCAACATTCAGATGGTGGGGTAACAGTTTGGCGTACATGAAAGCATGGTTCCATCCTGCCTTGGTTTGACAGTTCAGGCTGCTGGCGTGGTGTGTGGGGGAGGTTTTCTTACTTTCTTTACTTTAGGCCCGTTAATGCCTACTGAACATTGTTTAAACACCACAGCCAACCCGAGTATGGCTGCTGTTCATGTCTGTCTCGTTCTGGCTGCTTCCAGCAGGGTAATGTGCCATGTCACAAAGCTCAGATCATCTCACACTGGTTTCTTGAACATGGCAGTGTACAGTACTGAGTTCAGTGTACACCTTTGGGATGTGGTGGAACAGGAGATTTGCACCATGGATGTGCAGCTGATAAATCTGCAGCAAAAATGTGATGCTATCGTGTCAAATGTACCTTCAGCTGCTCCTTTGTATTCTCCCCGAGGGGTCACCACAGCAGATTAATCCGCATTGGTAATTTGGCAGAGGTTTTACACCAGATGCCCTTCCTGACACAAGCCTCCACAGTGAGAGGGGCTTGCGTCCAACCTGGTACTAACAAGGTGTACTTAATTAAGTGAACAGTGAGTGTAGATGAAAATCCATTCATCAGTTATTTACTGAGCTGGACCAGTTGCTAGATAATCTTTTTAGAGAGGCTTTCGAAGCAAATTGTGGGGGTAAAAAGTTCATATCCTAGTGTAACTGTACCATGTGTGACCTGTGGAAACATGAGAGGTCAAGCCAAGTTGAAAGGTCATCCAGTTCACGTGGATAAAATATCCTTCTAAATGGTCCTTAGATTATGGACTGGTGCCAGAAAGCAGCCGTCACCATAAGGTTATGTGTAGGTTTGACTTCCATATGTGGTGAACTCTGGATGTATATGCATTTATATCTCATGATGTCACTTACATACTGTCTCTATTTAAGTGGATGCTTTCTTTGTCTCTTAGTCAAAGTCGTAGCTTCTATGCATGCAGTGGGCATCCGTCCCTGTGCACGGTCTTATTAAAGGTCTTGCTATCAGTCTCCCTGACTCCAGCCTGCATGTCACCACTACTTGGCTACACACCAAGATGAGAACAGAAATTAGCCTATCACATATTTAATAAAAATCATTTTAAAAATAGAGTCATAAATTTAAAAAAAATCCTCACAGATGTCAGTATTTGACCCAAACATAACTCATATTTACAGTTTCTGTGGGCCACATTTAGTCTTGACACGACAGCACTGACTCAGGGTGAGTCTGGCCACCTCAGTTCAGACACATGTATCATTATATGAGCAAGCTGTCAGGTTTGTGGTTTTAGAATTTTTTATATAACCACTGAGCTTAAATTTTTTTTTCAAGGGAAGGTACACCCTTACAAAAAACTCAGTATAACAAAAATAAAACAAATCAGAACAAATAAGGAGCCTAATACAAAGCCAAGCTTAGATAGAAACTACACTCTTCAGTTACAGAAAACTTCAGAAGAGTTATGAACTCTCCTAAGGGGCCAGAACAATAAGCTTTAGTGTGTTCTGAAGGTTTTTCCATGACCATGGCGCAGAATAAGAGAACGCTGTTCTGAAGTTCTGAACAAAATTGTGCATAACTTAAAAGAGGAGCCATCTAGAGGACAGTTTGTTATGTGGCTGAAGGTTATATGGATAAGAAGGGAGTTTACACAGTTTGTTGTCTTCTTTGGTTTAATGAAGGCCTAGAAATCAGGCTATATTCAGTTCAATTCCCTTTTATTTGTACAGTGCCAATTTACAAAAACAGTCACCTCAAGGTATTGTAAGGTGAACGCACAACAACATTAAAGAGAAAACCCCAACATTCAGATGTTCATCTACGAGCAAGCACTTGGGCACAGTGGGGAGAACTCGCTCTTACCTCCGGCAGAACCTCAGACCTCCGGCAGAACCAGGCTCAGGGAGCAGCAGCCATCTGCTGTGACTGGTTGGGGAAAGAGAAGAGAAATAAGGAAACAAAGAGAGGGAAAGACACATCACAAACCACAGGAGATAGCAGACATAAGTTAATGACATGTATGTACAGTAAATACCCGAGGAACCAAAAGAGGGGGGCTGAGAAGAAATGCTCAGTGCATTATAGGAAGCCCGTAACCCAGCCACAGGGGCCCACAAGCAAGCGTATTCCTAGTGCCGGTCCCAAGCCCGGGTAAATGGGGAGGGTTGCATCAGGAAGGTGTAAAATCTTTGCCAAATCAAATATGCGGATTCATAGATTAGAAATGAGTACATCAGAGGGACAGGTCAGGCTGAGAAGTTTGGAGGCAAAGTCAAAGAAGCAAGGCTGAGATGGTTTGGATATGTTCAGAGGAGGGATACCGGATATATTGGACAAAGAATGTTGAAGATGGAGCTGGCAGGCAGGAGGAGAAGACAAAGACCACAGAGAAGATTCATGAATGTAATGAGGGAGGACATGCAGAGGGTTGGTGTGAGGGAAGAGGATGCAAAGGATAGGGCGAGATGGAGGCAGATGATTCCCTGTGGCGACCCCTAAGGGGAGCAACCGAAAGAAGAAGCAGATCATAGGACACCCCTCAGCAGTCTGAGCCTATAGCAGCATAACTAAGGGATGATTCAGGGTCACCTGAGCCAGTATTAAGTGCACAGTAATGCATACAGGACAATGAATATAATCTAAAATACAGTATTTTACCATCAACTTTTTATCTTTACTCCCTTCATTTTAATACATTTATCTCTACTCTCTACTCCTTACATTTTAAAAACAGACTCGTTAGTTCAGGGTTCAGTCCATTAGAGGGGAGTTATTGATTTTGTGTCACTGTGCGCCTCCCCGACATCAAACAGATTTGAACCTAAAAGAAGGGAACAGTAGCACATACAAGGAAATGCTATTGATGCATCCATCTTCGATGCAAAAGACATAGAGATGAAAGAGGCAAAAACATCAAATTTATGCATGATGCTAACTTTTCTGTTTACATGGGGATGCAAAGATAAAATAGTTCATTTTAAATAGGTCCTTTTGTCCACTTTGTGTTCTACATGATGGTTGTTCAAGCTGAGTACATTTGTTAGAATAACTAGTTGAAGAAGTTGAAGAAAAAGTTGAAAGAAACTTGTAATTCCCTTGTACTAGGGGTGGCAGTGGCTCAGTCAAACGGGAGAGCTGCTAGACGGTGGTTGTGGACCGCTGGCTCAAGACCCGCCTGGCTCTGGAGGGCAGTTCCGCCAGTTTGAGACCCCATCCCAGTTGTACATATTATGTGGAGGTGAACTGGAGGCCAGAGACGTGTCGGCATGCACACCCACCGAGCACCGCCGAGATGCCCCTGAGCAAGGCACCAAACCCCCATACTGTTCTCTGGTGCCTGTAATGGGCAGCCTAATAACAGATGAAACAGCTTAGTCCCCTCTGACCCCATCTTCCGTAAAATATTCACTTTTTTTGTGTGAACCTCCAAATTTTGGACAAAACAGTGCAAAATGGAAACTACACTGGATATTTCTTACCATTTTCCTCACATTAAACATAAAGACAAAGCGATTAATATACGCTAGCTACAGCTGACCTCAGAGAAGACACTTTCAATCTTTTGCATGAATTCACCTCTTCAGTGCATGTTTATTGTTTCCTGCAAAGTGTGTGTGTAACAACAAAAACAGAGTGTGTTTGATTTGTAATTTCTCTACTAGGGATGAATAACAGTGTGTCTTATTGACATTATTTTATTATTATAATAACATGACATGCGGTTGCATTAGCACTGCGCAAAAATAGCTGTTAGAAATGCACTTCAAAGAGCTACTTTTTACTTGTATACTTTGAGTACATTTCAGAGCCTGTACCTTTTCACTATTATTTGACTGAAGAAGTTGAATCAGTACTTTAATTTCTAGCTGGGGTTGTTTTTTTTTTAAACACAAGTATCTGTGCTTCTATTTGAGTAAGGAATGTGTGTACTTTTGTGACCTCTTCCGCTTTGGTCTCATCTGTTCAAAGGATATTGTTCCAGAAGCCTTGTGGTTTGTGTAGCCGTGCTGCCATGTTCTTTTTAGAGCAAAGAGGCTTTCCTCTGGCAAGCCTTCCAAACAAGCTATACTTGTTCAGTCTTTTTCTAATTTTACTGTCATGAACTTTAATATTTAACATGGTAACCAAGGCCTGCAGAGCCTGAGATGTAGCTCTTGGGCTTTTTTGCAATTTCTCTAAGCGTTGCATGGTCTGACCTTGGGGTGAATTAGCCAGGATTTCCACTCCTAGGAAGACTGTGGCCTTATGCTAACACACACCTGAATGCTCCAGACCAGCAAGCAGTCTAAATTTCAGATTTTGTGTCACACTTGCCGATGATCAAGTGCATTAGATTAACACCGCCCGCCTGCTACTTAACCTCGTAATTCTGATGAGAAAAGTAAGGGTATACTTAATTGTTACACAGGACTGCAAAAACTTTCTTTTCCACAGGGCTGTAAATATGCATTGAGACATTTGAGCCACATCAAGTCCACACAAAACCTGGTGCAACCCCCCCAAACAAAACTCCCATTGCCCATTGCCATAACTGAGGTGTAAAAGCCAAAAGTAGCCCAGAGTAGGCCCAGATGTGTCTGCTGTCTGGCTCCTTGCGAGCACTTACTGAAAATGAAGAGCCCTCAATATATAAAGCCTCGCATAATGAAGCGTGCGGGTGCGGGGTCATCAGTGAATACCATCTTGGCTCACACTTCTAAAACTCATCTTTAGTTTTCAGTGCTTTGCCAGTGGTATTAGTCATGAGGAAGGCCAGCTGTTATCTGCCTTAAATCTATCTAATGACCATCCTGAGGCAGCCAGAGGACTTTCCTCAAGGGTAGAACTGAAAATCTACCTATACCTTTAAAATCTCGACTGAGAAAGAATGAGCATCACACAGTCGACTGGTACAGACTGCAATGACAGGAACATTCAGACGATAAAGAGAAACCCCTTGGAGTGTAGAAATCAGATGGGTCAGTTTCTTAAATTCAAATCAGTACTCTAAAGCAATAGAAACTGAAGGGTGAAAGGTTATAAATCTTTGAATGCACTGCATGATGTTCTCTGAAGTGGATGACAGATCAGACTGAGAAAAGGGCCTGTATGCTTTAGACGAAACCTTGCCGCAGCAAAGGAAATGCAGACTGAGTGTGCTCTTTTATGTTTCAAATAGGGCTCTGAGCGAGAACACCAGAGATATCCAAGTGCTTTTGAAACAGATCTCCAGCAGGTGTCAGCAAATAGCTACAGTAAGTACAGTAGATGGCCTTCATCAGAAAGAGATGGCTGCAGATTTTATCCTAAAGTTCCTTTTATTTAGTGTCATGCAGCATAAACAATATTTAACTATAGTATGCATATATATAGAGAGAGAGTGAATAAGTTATATATAGAAAAGTTCCAGAGACAATGCCTGTGATGCTGAAAAAATACACCTTCTTGGTGATATTTAAAACACCATAAAATGTGAACTGTTATTTTAGACTTAGCACTTTTAACTTAATTGTCACATTTTCCTGGATATTAGGTATTCATAACCTAACTGTTCTATAAAAAGACTCACTCATTCCCTTAACAGCCTCAGCGCTGGAAACAAGAACATAATTACTACAGCATATTAACTGCTGTCAGATCACCACAATACACCAGGGGCGAACCTGTAGTTGTAACACATCGGTACGCCGCTTCTTAGGGGTCCAACAATAGCATCCACTTCCCTGTGGTAATGCCAGCCAGCTTGTCAGCTTACACTGCATTCAGCAAAGCGCTTCAGAGCTAATCAAGCTCAAACCCTCCCACAGTAACAATGCTCCACATCAATTTAACCCAAATTCTAAGGAGGGCAACAAGCTGTGGGCTCAAGCAGCTTTTCCATTTGGGTGTCAGTAAGCAGGGATGCTTCAGGCGACCCAAGGAAAGTTCATCTGAGGGAGGGTTTAGGCCCAAGGCTATCCCCTGGATGCAAACATTAGTTCCCCCACTGAGCTTTTTATTCCGAATGAGCATCGTGGCCAAATTAAACTGACAGAATGTTTGCATGTGTGTGTGTCTGTGTGTACATGTGTGCATGTGTGTGCGCGTGTGTGAATATGCCTGCGTAGGCATCTCTTTACTTTGCAACTCTGATGCTTTCTGCTGCTCAGAGGGATATACTGTGTGTCTCACTGCTTTGAACTTCAACACACACAATGCCAGCAGTTGCCAAGCAATTATAGAAGGCCTGCTTTCTGTGTGTGCCTTCAGAAAAACCAGACAGTGTTTTCTTTTTTTATTTCTGTTTTGCTTCTTGTTTGGTCAGAGAATGACATAATAAACTATGAATCTGAAAAATGTTTGGTGCTTCGGCTATCTATGCCTGCGAGGTCCAGGTGGCGTGGTAAAGACAATCCGTCTCCTGACAGTGGTACCCAGCTGGGATGCTGAGGGCCAGATGGTCGCCTCACAACAGGTAATCACAGCCAGCATGCTGATACACTGGCATTCACACAAATAGGTTACCAGACCAGGGGCGCTTCCAGGATTTTTTCTAAATGGGGTGGCACAGGGGCCCATGGGAAATCGGAATGTTTGATGAGAAATAAATACAGTGTGGCAAATTGGTGTAGAAAACACTCAGCATGATTTTCAGGTTCATGTGTAGAAAACTGGTGCTGCACAAGAGCCTGAAACTTGTACTATATTGAATAACTGTTTTGCACAATAAAGTCATAATCCAACTAAAGTAATAGTGCAAAGTTTATTTTTAGCAAAAATAAACTTAAAGTAACAAAAGTAGAAGTTGTCATTATGACTCTTTTCAGAGTCATAGATGACACACCTTCAGCTGCTCCCTTGTATTCTCCCCAAGGGGTCGCCACAGTGGATTACTGCATCGGTAATTTGGCAGAGGTTTTTACACCGGATGCGCTTTCTGATGCACTCTTCCACGGAGAGAGGGGCTTGTGACCAGAGACCTTTCGCTTATCAGGCGAGTGTGTAAACAGCATGGAGAGACACTCAGAGTCATAGACAATTATTTTATCAGGATTATTGCCCCGGTAGCATAGTGGTTTGCGCATTCGCCATACAGGCGAAAGGTCCCTGGGTTGACCCCAGGTGGGGACACAAGCCCCTCTCTCATCATGGAGGATTGCATAAAACCTCTGCCAAATTACCAATGCGGATTGATCTGCTGTGTTGACCCCTTGGTAGAGAATACAAGGGAGCAGCAGGAAGGTACATCGCTTCATTAATGCATATATCACTTCATTCTTGCAGCTGAAGAGGGTTTTGATTATGTACAGATGGTTAGCTTAATCTATCATAATACAGCATCATTCAGTGGCCACCTCATTTGGTATACCAGTTCAACTGCCCATTAACACAAATATTTGAATATCAGCCAATCACATGGCAGCAGCTCAATGCTTTTAAGCGTGTAGACACAGCCAATATGACCTGCTGAAATTCAAACAGCTTTAAAGTAGGAAAAAAGGTGATTTAATTGACTTTGAATGTGGATGTATCTTGATGCCAGACGTACTGGTCTGAGGATTTCAGAAACTGCCGATCTGCTGGGATTTTCCCACACAAGCATCTCTAGGCTTCACAGAGAATGCTCAGAAAAAGAGAAAATATCCAGTGAGTGGCAGTTCTCTGGGCCAAAATGTCTTGTTGATACCAGAGATCAGAGGGGAATTGCCAGACTGCCTTAAGCTGATAGGAAGGCAACAGTCACTCAAATAATCACTTGTTAAAACCAAGGCATGCAGAAGAGTGCATTTGAACCCACAACATATCCAACGTTGAAGCAGATGGGCTACAGCAGCAGAAGACCACACTAGGTGCCACTCCTTTCAGCTATGAACAGGAAAATGAGGCTGCAGTTCACTCGCCAAATCTCAACAATAGAAGTTTAGAAAAACATTGCCTGGATTGATGAGTCTGGATTTCTGCTACCACATTTGGATGGTAGGGCCAGAATTTTATGCAAACAACAAGGATCCATCCTGCCTTGTATCAGTGGTGTAATGGCCTGTGGGGTATTTTCTTTGCCCACTTTGTGTCCCTTAATACCAACCGAGAATATTTTAAATGCCACAGCGTGTGTATTGTCGCTAACCACGTCACGTGCAGCCGACAAATCTGCAGCAACTGTGTGTTGCTATCACCTCAATATGAACCAAAAATCTCAACTTTAAAATAAATGGCACAGAGTACAATATACAATATTTGCATCTAAAATATAAGGGAGTAAAATCAGAATATGCTCTTAAAATAGAAGTGCCTCAATAAAGTTAATTATGAGTGTTATCCAGAAAAATGGACAAAAACAAACAAACAAAGGTTTTCAGTTATTTTACTGATCAGCTTCATTGTATTTTTTAAATATAAAGAAATTTAGAATTTGATGGCCGCAACACACCCAACAAAAGTTGGGACAAAGTTAAAGTAAAGGTCAGCACCCGCTGATGAATCTTTGAGCTCTCAGGCAACACTGCCTAAGAAACTGTCACGATACTGTGACAGATATAGCCACCCTGGCTTGGGAGTACTTCGAGAAACCATTGTTACTTAACATAGTTTGTTGCTGCATCCAGAAATGCAAATTTGAAACTGTATTATGCGAGGAGGAAGCCATACATCAACTCTATGCAGAAACACTGCCGAGTTCTCTGGGCGCGAGCTTATCTCAGATGGACCGAAAGACGGAAAAACCGTGTGCTGGAGTCAGATTAGTCCATATTTCCCCCAGTTTTCAGAAAAAAAAGAAAATAAAGTTTGAATTTGTGGAGCCCATGCCAAAAAATGAAAACAACCAACCAGATTCATAGTTGAGTTGTTTGTATGTAAAGGTACGTTTGACTCAGTATTTTTTTAAGGATTTCAGAGAGACATATGTTGCCACTGAGGCAACATTTCTTCCTGGGATGTCCCGCAGCTTCATAGACACATAATGCGTGTACTCAGTCCAGCTCTATCTCCTACTGAATATGTATGGTGCATCATGAAGAGGAAAATCAGACAATGCACTATGCACTGTTGAACAAATGAAGTGTTATATCAAACAAGAATGGATGTTCCGTTCAGTTGTCTACCGCTTTTCCGGGGATCCGGGTTGCAAAGGCAGCAGTTCAAGCAGAGAAGCCCAGACTTTCCTCTCCCCAGCCACCTCCTCCAGCTCTTTATGGGGGACACCAAGGCGAGCCCAGGCCAGCTGGGAGACATAGTCTCTCCAGCATGTCCTGGGTCTCCCTCGGAGTCTCCTCTGTGTGAGGGGCATCCAGGAGGCATCCTGATCAGATGCTCGAACCACCTCAACTGGCTTGGTTCGATGTGGAGGAGCAGTGGCTCTACTCTGAGCCTCTCCCGGATGACTGAGTTCCTCACCCTATCTCTAAGGGTGAGCCCAGCAACCCTGCAGAGAAAGGTCATTTTGCCCGCTTGTATTCGCTGTATCATTCTTTTGGTCATTACCCAAAGTTCATGACCATAGGTAAGGGTAGGAACATAGATAGCTCAGTAAGTTGAAACCTTTGCCTTAGAGCTCAGTTCCCTCTTCACCACGACAGATCGGTACAACGTTCGCGTCGCTGCAGATGTCGCCCTCATCTGTCTGTCAATCTCCCGCTCCATCCTCCGCTCACTCGTGAATAAGACCCCGAGATACTTGAACTCCTCCTCTTGGGGCAGGACTTTGTCCCCAACACGGAGAGGGCAATCCACCCTTTTCTGGCAGAGTACCATGGACTCAGACTTGGAGGTGCTGATTCTCATTGTAGCTGCTGTACACTCAGTAACAAACCATCCCAGCAAGGTCTGTAGGCCATTACTTGATGAAGCCTTCAGAATCACATCATCTGCAAACAGCAGAGATGAGATTCTATGGCCACTGATCATGACACCCTTCATTTCCTGGCTGCACCTATAAATCCTGCCCATACAAATTATGAACAGGATCAGTGAGAAAGGGCAGCTCTGGCAGAGTTCAGCTCTCACTGGGAATGAGTTCGACTGGTTGTTGGCAATGCGAACCAAACTCTCGCAATGGTTGTACAGAGACCGGATTGCTCGTAGCAATGAGCCCGATACTCCATATTGCCGAAGAACCCCCACAAGGATCCACGAGGGACGCGATTGAATGCCTTCTCCAAGTCCACAAAACACATGTGGACTGGTTGGGCAAACTCCCACGTGCCCTCAAGGATCCTCGAGAGGGTAAAGAGCTGGTGCAATGTGCCATGATCAAGACGAAAATCACATTGTTCCAAGAATGGATAAGATTTCAAATATCAAAACCACAACAATCAGTATTCTTAGTTCCAAAATAATTAAAAAGTGTTTTTAAAAGAAAAGGTGATGAACACAATGGTGAACATCCCTGCCTAGAGTAGTTAGAAGACTATGCTAGTACTCGCTCATACCAGTCTAAAGGCCTGATTCTGTTGGCCCTGTGCAGTAGTAGAAGTAAGCAAGGTATTGGAGTTTAACTACTGATTTTACCTCCAATTTTATTTATCTAGTTAAAACAATCTGCAGCCTCAGTTTAATGTCTGAGGATGTTTCATGTAAGTTTCTGCTCATCGGGTGAATATCAAGTTCCTCCATGGCAGCAGTTTGTAGATAAGGTCAGATCCTGGGGCTCACTCCCGTATTAATACACTGTTCCCCCGCAGAGGCAGGCCCCTGCAATACTCCTGCTGGCTGAGGTTTCCGCCTGCATGCATTCATTGAATTCATTATTTTGAAAGGTTTCGGGTATTATTTATAGTGTTGGAATAAAATGTTAAAAACTGTGTACGCGGCATAATAAGTGGCCGTATAAAAAAGGTTGGCGTCCCTCTTGTGCAGTACTTTCGAAATGAGAAAGAAAAAGTTTGGAGTCACGAAAAGGTTCCGGGCGTGCAGGAGGCACAGGTTTAATGTCATGGCATAAAGTGAATTTCAACATGTTACATAAAGATTCAGCTCCTTGCGGCTGGTCCTGTCAAGGAAACTGTAAAAACCAAAGCATCACCCACAGCTACTGCATTCATCTTTAATGATGCAGGGGAATTCATTATCATTATGTTTAATAATCAGATGTATTAGCAATAAGAGTTGATGCCATGCTGTCAGCTTTTAGATACCTTTAGATGAATCCCTCCAGCATGGTACAAACAGCTCACACACATACACACACCCTGTGTCTCACTTGCTCCCCCCTCCCTCCCTCCCTCCTCTCTGCCTCTTTCAGCTCACTGAACTGAGTGAAATGTCTTTCCAACTAAATGATTTTTTTTTTACATGGTGGGAAAGTTGCCATGGAGACAGCAGCCCCCCCCTCCCTCTCATTTTTTTTTCCTGCTCAGGAGTGTACACCATTAAAGCTGTGCTAACTGGTCAGTGTCACGTGTGTGTTTGCATGTGTTTGAGTGTGTGTGTTTAACACTGTCAGTATGCTGCAGGTGCCCCTTTATGAGTGTGTCTATATACAGAACTATCCTCCTCCACCTCCTGTCTCTACTTCCACTCATCCTGCGTGCAGCCATCGCCTCTCTTCTCCAGGTTCTCCCATTTGTGCTCTCCTCCTCCTCCTCCTCCTCCTCTCCTCTTCCTCGCTGGCATTCTCCTGCTCTTCATCCTCCTTCATTTGTTTAATCCCCTCCTAATCCTCCTCCTCTGTCATTCCCTTGCACATCTGAGCTTGGTCTTCCTCCACGCTACGCTTTCTATACAGAAACACTGGAGGTGCAGCTTGCTGCTGGTGGGCTTTAACGAGGGATAATAACCACATGACAAATAATATGAGTGATTTTTTTTTTTTTTAAATAAAGGGAGGCAAAATAGAAGTAGGAGGACAGATGTGGGAGAGCACACAGGGCAGGCAACTGTGCTACATTTTGCATTTAGGCAAACACAGCCACAATAAAGAATTCATGAAAAAGTGGCTGAATAATTGCAGGTGACATAATGCACGGCAGAGTCAGAGAGGTTGGTGATTAAAATAAAGTCTCTGTCCAGGTCTTACCTTTCAGGCCTGAGCCAAACATAGACTGTGTACACCGAAATGCTTAGAGGTTTGTATGTTATACACTACTCTGCAAACGCCTTGAGCCACCCCTCACTTCTTTATATTTTTACTTTCAAGGAGCCAGACTTTCCTGCCGTTTTTTTAAAGTGGTCTTGAGCAACAGTTCCCCAGGCTTTCTGAAGGTCTTTCAAAGTTTTTCTTTTGACATTGGCTGCTTTTTCACTCATTTTCAGTCCAGTCCTTGTACCTGACCATTTTTTTTGTTTTTTTTTGTGTGTTAAGCCACTTAGCACTGGCCTATGAATCACTCAAGCATTAAAAAGGCACCTAACACAGGGGATGAACCAGTTTTGCATCTACACATGCTCTTTGTTACCAGCACATCATTTGTTCCCATTTCTTTAGTTGTAGCTACAAAAAAAAAGCCAAACATAACACTGTTTGACAGGCATAAAATAGCATTTTTTCATCAACAAGTGATTCCTAAAGAGCAATTAGCCAAAAAACTTGGCACACCTTGGCATAGTGTGCAGTAAAAATTTTGAGGAAACTGGACAAGTGGAGGACTAAAGGAGAAGTGGCAGGCCTAAAAAAAATCTACAGCATATGAAAGTCAAGTACTTAAGAAAGACTTAACACACAGGACCTGAGAGAAGCCTCTAGCCCTTAAGTTGATCCATCTACTGCTGATCAGAAATGGTCTCAATGGACAGGTGGCTGTCGCGAAGCTGTTCTTCAAGAGGTATTAGGGGAGGTATGCCAAATTACACAAGATCTAGACTAAAAATTAGTGGCAACAGGTTTTATGGAGTGACCTCAAAATTACTGAAGCAGCTTGGGATCATCTTGACAGAGAGCAGAACAAAATGCAGCAAACATCCAAAAAAGACCTTTGGAATGTCTCTCAAAAAGCCTGGAGAACTATCCCTGAAGACCACTTAAAGAAATTAAAAGAAAGCTTGGCTAAGAGACTTTAGGCTGAGAGTAAAGATGGTCACGCCAAAAACTGACTTTCAAAAAATACTTTATTTCCATTTGACTTTCCGTGAGACTTTTGCATAGCGCCGTATAAAGGACAGAGCATGCTGCCCGGCTTGTGCGACAACCCAGAGCATCAAAAGAAGTCAGAAACACCAGACTGGATGATACATATCCTTTATTTCCATGATCATTACTTCAGCCACACTGTTACTTACACATTCACAGACATCCTGCGGCCTGGTACAGCTGTCCTGACTGAAACGATCGCCCTGACTTAACCTCTCAATCAAATATTCAGCATTAGCCAATAAAAAAGTAAACCTCTTGAATAAATTATATATAAAAAAAACAAACATAAATCAAAAGGAATACCAATTTGAGAAAGATAAATACAGCATAAACAATGTTATTTCATCAGTGTTGTTTTTGACCAAAGAGATAAACATCTGTTAGATCTCCTTTTAGTCGTCATTAGTAGTATTAGTATCAAGTTCATTGTCAGATTTTGCTTAAAGCATCACTTATATAATTTTCATTGCATCAAGTTGACATCATTCATGTTAATATAAGCATGCAAACATGTTTCCCCATGACCATTCGGAACTGCACAAAACGAGAGAAGACAGCGAGGGAGGGAAAAGAGAGGAAGACGGAAAAAGGGGGGGGGGCGAGGCTGTGATACATAGAGAGAAAGAAAGAGGGCAAGATGGGGGTAGGGTGGGTGAGAAAGCTGAAGGAAAGGGGAGAAAAAATAGAGCGGGAAAATGGATAGGTGAGGAAGATGGCGCGGGAAGAAAAGTAAGGGTTGCTGGAGGAGAGAATGAGTAATCAGGCAGTAATCAGACAGACAGATACAGAAAGAGGGGGGTAGAGAGAGAGGAAGAGAAAAAGGGAATCTGCTGGCTCCGGTATGAGTTCTGTAATCTATCACAAGGCAGTAACACAAGGGTTAAACAGGGTAGACACAAGCAGAGGGAGAGAGAGGCTGGGAAAGCAGGAGAATTATGGGGCCTCCAGACCAATGGATCAATACCATATCTACTTATACAAGCTGATCAATAATCCCCCATCTGACAAACAACACAAAATACTTTTAGGTATAATTGTAACCTCCTGCTTCTTTCCTTGATCCAGAGGAAAGCTAGACACCCTCCCTCCCCACCTCCCTACACACACACGCACACACACACACACGCATCCTCTGTGTGTTTGTGAGAGAGGATGAGACTGAGATGGCAACAATACAAGTAGCTGTAGAGCTGTAGTGAGGCGCTGTACTGTTTTGCTGAGGTTACAGTGTAGTAGCGGTGACAGACATGGTTTTGAAAAGTCTGTATCGGTTTACACAGGAAGTGCAGATATTTCAAGCACTCGTTTGCTCACAACACGTCCTCTCTGATGTCTCGGCTTTGAGGGGATCTAAATTTATCTTGATCGCTTGATTGTTTTTTTTTTTTTTGTGTTCTTTCTCATAAATGTAATCAAAACACAGCCAGCAATTTAAAATTTCAATTCTGACGCCATCCTGTTTTTCCCTCGGACATACAGCACACAAATTACTGAAAGAAGTACACAATCAACACATTTACTTACATCAGGCAAAGGGTCAGAGAGGAGAGGAGGGCTGAATGATTGGCAGCTGATTTCAGAGACGACATAGACAATACAAACTAATGTCTATGAAAGACAGTGCTTCCCCACCTAGTGCAATGAGGCACGTATAGTACACACACATTCACTCACACACACACATACACACACACACACAGAAAATGGCTCTTTGTAAAGACACAACACCCTTTTGGCTCCAAGAAGAGATTTTTCAGTCCATGGACGCCGGGATTAGAGAAGTGAGGGGAGGCGAAGACAGAAAAAGGACAAGGGAGAGGAGGAGGTGAGCACAGAAACGTGCCACACACAAGGTCACAGTGACACACAGGCACACGCACACAAATACAAAACAAACACGCCCACAAACACAGAAACACACGCTAATAAAAGCGACACGGACGTGTGTGTCCTTCTTAAAGTCTTGTCAGAGACATGATATGGACAAACGATTTTGTCAATAGAAGCTTGAGAAGAACTAAAACACTGTCCTGGAATGATTGAACAAATAAATTAGAGTGGTGAGGTCCTTCCTTGTGGGAAACATCCTCCAGAGAGTGCACTCCAAACAGATGCTGGTCCAATCCTAAAGCCAGGATTCGTTGAACCCGTTTTGTCCTACATAGGGAAAAGTCTGGTGAATAGTTCACATCTCACACCATCATATCCTCAGTGGAGTGTAAAAATGAATAAACTCATTTCCACATGTTTTCATGTATACTGTTTCACACAACTGACAAAGCAAAGTATTAAAAGGAAATACTAATGAGCACCATGAGGACTGTGACAAAAAGCATGAGGAAGAGGGACACATTTCAAGGTTGTGTAACATGCTTAGACCAATGAGTCTGTCCTCATTTTCGCTCTTCTGACATCAATAAAGACCACTGGACGCCTCGTCGTCTTTCCTCTGGGGAAAATAAGCGAGTTAACTCTGAAACCAGAGGGTAGGAACCCCGGAGAAGGCGTCCAAAATGGCCGGGAGAATCCACCGTGGATATTTTGTCCTGCTAGTACTACGTGAGATGTTTTCCTATACAGTACGGCA
>VUQH01022268.1:0-15372 GCA_015106775.1 Etroplus canarensis | reverse complement strand
TACAGTACGGCATATACTGTACACCAATGTCGCAAAGAAAAATATTGACATAGGGATTTTCTTCTTTTGTAGTCTGTACAGGGACATGAACCTTTGGTCCTGGTTGAAATGGCCATTCTACGATGGCTTCCTTTTTACTTTTTTAGTTTTCGAGAGAGAAAAGTTTGTCACGTCACACTCCTTCTAGATGAAATACTACACTAATCTGAAGCACACATGGACTACTCACATACTACAAACTCTGTGTATTTATGTGTGTATGTGTGTGAGTTAGGTGTGTGTTTTCCCGCTAGATCCCAAATGTACACCTGATTTCAGTCCAACAGTACCGTTTAGAGTCCGCATGTGGTTATAAATGTGTAGTCTGATGCTGGAAAGTGTAGCTTGTGATGGATGGAGCTGATTTTTTTTTTCTTTCCTTCGGCCTGGTAAAGACAGCACCAGAGTTGAAGGATTCATTAGCAGGAGCAGAACAGCACTAGCAGTTGGACACTAGCAGTGTCTCCACGTCTCTCTTTCTTTGATGGAGAGAATTATTCACAGATGAAGAGAAAGAAAGGAAAGTCTGGAGCTGTAGAGATGATAATGACCTGAGGAAAGAGGGAATAAGGGAGGAGAGGAAGATCAGGCAAGAGTAAGGGGGGGGTAGAGAAGATATATAAACAGCATGCAGTACTGTACATTTGCAGGGAGGAGGGGGAGATGCATTACATAACCCATAGCATCTCGATAATAACCATGCCTCTGCCTTAGAGCTTCTACATCTGACAGCTTCACAGCTTCCACTTTATCACACGCTCACAGTTAGGTCATGCTTTTAAAGATCTGACTAGTTTTCTAGTGTAAATCTGTCTGGGAAAGCATCTGCTCCACAGTACATGGATGTGTTAAGATTTCAAACGAGTGCGTCCACTTTACAAGCTGAAATCCAGGAGGTATTTTATTGCTACTCGAATGATGACACCAATTACTGTATCCTGATGACAAGAAAATAATAGTACGCTGAGAAGCCGTGCTGTAGGAAGAACAAAGTCAGGAGAGGCTCACGGTTTTAATCCGAGTGGGGACTGTCCACCACGATGTGCGGCTTAGGGGAGGATGTAGTCGAACTCTTCGACACAAATGTACCGATTGCTTTTTCCTGCAAGGAAGAATACATTTGGGAATAGCGTTAAATCTTTGTGACAAAAAAAAACTGACATTCAAATTTAAATTTGAAGGTATTTTATGATTTTACCGCTGCTGCTGCTACTACTCCTACTGCTATTATTGTGTTTGTAATTTTTATAGGGATGACTGTCTAATGTGTCATAGTTTGAGGTACAATTCAACTCCAAATCAAATATACAGTTAAGTCAATAAGTTTTTTTTTGTTGTTTTTTTGTAAGTTTGCCTCTGCACACCACCGCAGAGGATTTTAAATCAAAACATCAAGATGTGTTCAAAGTGCAGACTTTCAGCTTTAATTCAAGGGGTTTGACAAAAGAAATGCATTAACTGTTTAGGTATTACAGCCAGTCCCCCATTTTCAGAGGTAGAAAAGTGATCGGACAAGCTAACAATTTTTAAATATAAGGATTTTTTTAAAAATACTTGGTTGAAAATCCTTTGCAGTCAACGACTGCGTGAAGTCTAGAACTCATGGACACCACCAAATGCTGTGTTTCCTCCCTTGAGATGCTCTGCCAGGCATTTACTGCAGCTGCTTGTTTGTGGGTCTCACTGCCTTTGGTTTTATCTTCAGTAACTGAAAAACATGATCTGCTGGGTTGATATCAGATGACTGATCTGGCCACTGAAGAATATCCCATTACTTTGCCTTGAGAAACTCTTGGGTTGCTTTTGCAGCATGCTTTGGGTCATTATCCTTTTGCACTGTGTCCAGTCAGTTTTGCAGCATTTGGCTGAAGCAGACAGTATAGCCCTGAACACTTAATAATTCATCCTGCTATGTCTATCAGCAGTCACATCATCAATAAACACTAGTGATGTGGTTCCACTGGCAGCCATACATGCTCATACCATAACATTGCCTCAGCCATTTTTGACAGATATTGTTTGAATCATGAACTGCTCCTTTCCTTCTCCATATTTCTCTCTTCCCATCATTCTGGTAAAAGTTCAACTTGTTTCATCTGTCTGAAGACCTTTTTTCTTTTTTCAGAACTGGGCTGACTGGCAAAATCTAATCTGGCTTTCCTGTTCTAGAGTGTAACCAGTGGTTTCCACCTGGTTGTAAATTCATGGACACATCCCTTGATTGTAGACCTTGACAGTGATGCGCCTACCTGCTTGAAAGTGTTCTTGACTTAGCTAGATGTTGTAAAGGGGTTTTTCTAAAAGAAGTGAAGAATTCTGGGAACGTCCACTTTAGCTGTATTATGTGGTCAGCATCTCTTTGTCAGTGAACCGCTAGTTTAACATTCCAGATCTTTTATCTGCTTAGTTTGTCATGGAATAATGAAGGGAGAAGCCTCACCTGGGCATGACACTGCTTGTCAGTCAACTGTCCATTTACTTTTGAGCCTCTGAAAATGGGGTACTATGTATAAAAATGGCCGTAATTCCTGAACAGTTAATACAATCCTTTTGTTGAATCACTTGAATTAAAGCTGAAAGTCTGCGCTTGTATCACATTTTGAGTGTCTGATTTGAAATCCACTGTGGAGGGGTACAGAGGCAAAATTACTAGAAAAATGCATCACTGTCTCACAACTTATGGACATAACTGTAGATGCTTTTCCTCTGGCCAGTAATGCTGTTATCCATCAAGACTGTTTTGGTGCAAGCCGCCCCGCTGTAGGGATGTCTGTCTTCTCTAAAATACTTTTAAATATAGCAGAACCACATGGCACTTGCCTTGTGGTGCTTTTCACATGCCTTTTCAGATTTTCCGAATGCAATGGTAGGTGCTCATATTAAATATGAAGTTTTACAAAAATAAAGCAAGTGTTTGTTCAAGTAATCCATGTGAGCCAACAGCTCAGGCTTCAGACTGCTCTAACACTTAATTTCAGGGTGTTTTTTCTAATCTCAGCTCTGTTCAAAGATTGTGTTTGCGAGGGGCGGCCAATCTGAAGAAAGGGGTAAAGAGCTGAAAATGCTTGTTTCACCCAGAGGGAAGATGACAAAAAATAATTTTTTGTACTTTCCACTTTTTCCAGAAACCAAGAGACACTATTTTGTAGATGCCGTTTTCTGTCTAGCCAGCTACACCAACCGTATCACAGTGCAGAGGGAAGCGAGCATCTACCTGTGACGAGAGGCTGGTGCTTGTGAAAGCGTGACAGGATGTAAACATTAATGGCGTCTCCCTCAGCTGAGCTGTAACGTTAGCGAGCTGCACGCTCCCTTTGGTTGGCAGGTGTTTTGCCGTAGAAAGAAAATAAGACCTACATGAAGCTGGGGGTATGGTTTCTGGAAAGAGACGTTTCTGCAGAGTTTTTTTTTTTTTTTTAAAAGTGATTCACGAGAAGGCAGACATGTCTGCAGTCAGTGTCTCCAAAACTGGACGACTCACACCAAAACAAAATGGATAAATAGTGCTACATGACACAGCGAAAGATGCGCACTAAGTTTGGGTGAACTGCCTTTTTTTAAGGAACAGTTTGGGAGATATATATACATAAACACGAAACAGCCGGCAGCTGTTGTTTCATATGGGGAATGTGAGCACTGTGGGGAAACGGCTCAGTAGAGTGATAAGAAAATCTGTCTACCAGAATTGATGTAAGCTTATCTATATATAATTATGTATTATACAGATTAGGAGTTGTTCCATACCCTGGCACATCCTGCATAATAAATACAGATATTTAATTACATAATACTTTACCTACGCTTGAATATTTTTACATTTCATATTGCTTCTTTTCCTTAACCCCTAAAGGCCTGAGCTGTTGTTTGACATTTCCGCTTGAAGAACATCCCCAAATATAATCACTAACAGGTTCAAACAAACAACCTCGAGCTATACCAGAGACACTGCAATTAACTAACTCTCCTTGGCTTTCTCACAGGTCCGGAGTGAATCTAAAAAAAACGCAGCAAATACTGAGAATTTAACCTATCAAATTCTACCTAATCAAAACCAGAAATGGGAGAAAATAACCCTGATTTTTCTGAATTTACTTTACTAAATCGGATGCAACACAGAGTAGTACTATATGGCCTCTTCAGTGAATGCACAAAGCTCTGCAAGCTTCAAAAACAGCTGCCGGTTGTGCTTTTATAACAGATATGGCCTGAACCCAGTATAGAGGCCTCCAGAGAGGAAGAGGTTAAGTAAAAGCTGAATAATTATTCCATCACTGCTACTCCTTCTACTGAAACTGTATCATTTCTTTTATACTGCTCTCACTGTTACTCCAGTATTTTTCTAGTGCAGTGTATGGACAAAAGTATTGGGCCACATGTCTTAATCATTTCATTCAGTACCTCCGCTACAGGTGTATTAAATCAAGAACCTAGCCATGCAGTCTGTCTTTACAAAAATTTGTGAAAGAATGGGTCGTTCTACAGAGCTCAGTGAATTTGATCGCACTACTGCAATAGGAAGCCACCACTGCAACAAGTCAGTTTGTGAAATTTCTTCCCTCCTAAATATTCAACAATCACCTGGAGGTGGTATTTTTGCAAAGTCAAATTGTTTCGGAAACGCAGCAACTCAGCCAAAAAAGTGGCAGACCAGGTAATGTTACAGGTCACTGAGTGCTGAGGCTCATTGTACGTAAAAGTCACAAATGCTCTTTTGGCTGATTTCAAGCCTCCTCTGGCATTAGCAACAGCACCAAAACTGTGTGCTGGGAGCTTCATGGCATGGGTATCCATAATTGAACAGCTGAATGCATGCCTATGCCTACACAACACCAAGCGCCATACCAAGTATCAACTGCAGTGGTGTAAAGCACACCGCCACTGGAGTCTTCTTCTTCTTCTGGAGCAGTGTAAACGTGTTCTGTCTGACAGTCTAATGGATGAGCCTGGGTTTTGGCGAATGCTGGGAGAACATTACCTTCCTGACTGCATGCCAACTGTAAAGTTTAGTGGAGATGGGATAATGCTATGGGGTTGTTTTTCTGGGCCCCTTTATTGAAGAGGTGAAGAGAAAACTTTTGGACATTTTGGACAATTCTGTGCTTCCAACTTTGTGGGAACAGTTTGGGGAAGGCCCTTTTCTGTTCCAGCATGACTGTGCCCAGTGCGCAAAGAAGGGTCCATAGGGACATGATTTGATGTGTTTGGTGTGGATATACCTGACTGACCCACACAGAGTCCTGACCTCAACCCCATAAACTACTTTTGACATGAACTAGAGTGGAGATTTTGAAGCAGGCCCTCTTATCCAACATCAGAGTTTTACCTCACAAATACTCTTCTGGATGAACGGGCCAAAATTCCCACAGACACACTGCAAAAGCCTTCCCAGAAGACTGGAAGCTGTTATAGCTGCAAAGAGGGCCCAACTCCATATTAATGTCTATGGATTTAGAATGGGATTTCATAAAAGCTCCTCTAGGTATAAATTGTGGGTGGCCCAATACTTTTGCCCATATAGTCTATTATTGCTGCTCCTTCTGCTACAAGTACTACTAATGAATGAATTTCTTTATATGATAAAAATCATTAGTTTTGCCCAGCACCCAAACAACTTTGGAATATACTGTAGCATATGTGGACACAGTCAAAATACAGATACACAAGCATACACACACACACACACACACTTATTACCTCCACAAGCTGATGCCAGTGCTCTATTGGTTTGCGAGGATTGGCCAGCATGGCAGCCCAGTGCTCCCTCCCTGGACCATCAGCATCGCTGCCCACACGACACATCCCTATAACCTCGTTATGACCAATGCTGACACGCAGCAAGAGCGGAAGGAATGAGAGACACACGGAATGAGAAAAACAGGCAGTCAGAAAAGGAAGCAGTTGAAGAGAGGGATTAGAAAAGCAGAGGGAGAGAGAGTCAGGGCTTGTAAGAAGCAGGCAGCCTTATTTATCAACCTTGAGTACTGGGAAAAGAATACAGTGGTTGAGGAAGGAAACTGAATAGCAGCTCATAAATACACACAGCCCTGCATAAAAGCTCTACGTCAGCGAGGAAGCAGGCATGAGCACAAACATGCAAGAACACACACCTATGGAGATGCCAAATGGAGGGTAGTCTACATAATAGGGAGGTGGTGCATTGACACACAAGCATATGAAGCAGCCAAGTGTTGCTGCAAGCGTCAGACAGACAAACACTGGCAGGGTTACACTTCCTTTTTCACCATTAGCATAAATCATTCTTATTCATGAGGTCTATGTAAAACAGGGAACATCCACAAGGAGGCTGACTCACGAGGGGGCCCCCATCGTGTTCAACACAGCCGCAACACCATCAAAATGTGACGGCCCACAGGCAACATCATGCTGCATGTGCGAAGTGCACATTCAATAAGCAGCTACTTCACAGCAATGATCAGATTGATCTTAAATCCCCTGGAGCATGCTTCAGGATAATAACACCTCAGCTTGCTCACCAGTCATAGTCCATCACCGCAATGATGATGGATACATTTTCTATGTTTTCATTGGGAATGTCAAACACCAGCGCCTCGTTGTACGTGGGATTCAGCGTGTTCTTCTTAATGGAGGTCTTCCTCTTTTTTAGCCTACGCCCGTCACATATCAGAGAGGCCTTCACGTACGGATCTGAAGCAGAGACAGGGAGAGGCAGGGAAGGAAGATGGGAAGGGGGAAGAAAGCAGGGAGGGGGGAACGGAAGGCAGGGGATGGGGGAGAGCGGTGATTATCGGCGAAGACGAAACGAGAAGAAAGAGAGGGAGCGAGAGACATGGGGGAGGAAGCAGAGAGAATAAGATAAGAGGGGACTCCTGTGAACGCTGTTAGGCTTTATGTTCACAGGTATCCGCATCTGTAACACATAAAAGGCATGAAAATCAAGTCACCTTGGCAAAGCTGGATTAAGAACACAAAGGGAGAAAAGCGGCACAGGTTGAATCACCTCAGTTATCCATTCAACGTGTGCAGCTCACTGACAGCAGCCAAGGAAAACACACACACGCCCACAGCAGTGTTTATATGCCGCATTTAAGCTTCTTTGAGGAGCCGCAATCGTGTTTGGATCAGTGTGGAATAATAACAGCATGCGGTCATTATCATTTCAGATCTCATTTAATCTGAGAGGGCAATTATCAACCCTTTAAGTTTCTAATATAGAGTTAATGTTGTTAATTAAATATTAGCATTAGAAATCGCATTTCTGCATATATTTATGGGGCTGATTTTGCTTGCCGCAAAACTCACAGCAACATCTTTTTTGTGATACCGTCCAGTTGTATCCTTTAAGATTTTTAGTAATTCGTCTTGTCATGCTTCATCAACGTCTCTAAACGATTTAATAGGCTTCGAGAACTTCCTTTCTGAAAACATTTTGTATGGTAGCTTGTTGGTTTTACCTGCAAGTGGAGATAACAGTAGCGAAAGACGAGACAGATTCCTCCAGCCAAGTGCAATATCACGTGTCGCAAAGCTGCATTACACTGATCCGTTGAGGCGGCTGCTCTTGGAGGAAACTTTCTTCCTCGTTTGTTGCTAAATGGCACATAAGGTACTATTCTATCTAAAAGGATCCATGTTTACTAGTTATGTCTACGCAGAGAAGAAAAATACCTTCACACAGCTTCATGTACCTTTCGGCTGCTCCCTTGTATTCTCCACCAAGGGGTCACCACAGCGGATTAATCCGCATTGGTAATTTGGCAGAGGTTTTTCGCCAGATGCCCTTCCTGACGCAACCCTCCAACCTTTACACAGCTTCATACGAGTTATTACTGTGTCTGTTTGGCCAGTTATCAATCAGGTCAAGTTAAAAGCACTCAGGAAAGCAACTTACATGACCAGCAGCTGTTTATTTAGACAGCGCTTATGCTTTCTGTCATGTTTTTCCTGTAAAGGAGTTTCACGTGCTGGAGGTCTCACAGCACCGTGGTGTGTGTGTGTGTGTGTGTGTGTGTGTGTGTGTGTGTGTGTGTGTGTGTTAAACCTTTACCTGAGAAACCAGTCAGGTCCATGGCTTTGAGGTTGGTGGCCTTGATGACTGTAGCGGTGAGCCTGCCTGCAGTGGGCAGGTAACACAGCGAGAAATTAAGCTCCCCGAGATCAGCCTTCTCCTGTAGGTCAACATACACGCAAACGGGGATCAGAAAAGCAGCGAGGTCGCTCTGATCACAAACACATGATGGCATCAGGAATTCAGACAGATAGGAAAAAACGTGACAGATATTCTGTGGCTTGCTGAGATTGTCAGTGGTTTGAGAAGAGCTAAATCTGTGACTGATGGTGGGTGACAGCCTAATACGGACAGGCAGAGTGTTTAGGCACAGGGGAAGTGCCGTCACTGTAAATGAATCATATGCCAATCTGTCGAAGTCTCCAAGCAGGAAAGCGTTAAACAGAAGTGCCGATTCTCCAGGCTTTTTATATCTCTCCCTGAACTCCTATCTGCTGATCTTCTCACTGCCTGTGGTCTCAGTGGCACCTCAGTAATGACACCGACAGTATTCAGATCACACTGTAGTGTGATGGCTCCTCAGTGGCTTTGAGCCTCACTAATCAATACTTCCCAAAGTGAAATGCTGAAATACGCTGAGATGCCGATGCTTTAAAGTTATTTAATAAATTAAAGGCCCATGCCAAAAAAAATTTAAAGACTTTGCGCCATTTAATTTGCTAATAGCCTTCTCTGAATATTTCATATAAATCTACTTGCACTGCCTGATATAAAGTTTGGAAGTGGCTAGCAGTGCCCTTCCAGTAATCTATCAGGAGTCTCTTGAGGTGCTTTGTCATTTTATGAGACTCAGAATTTCCAGTCTGTACCATTTCTGTGCATCTTTTTTTTACGTGCAGTCATGACAAAATAAAGTTTCCACGGGACTCTATGCAATGTGGAAAACTAAGTACGCCCTATGGTTCAGTCGCAGTAATAACTTGAAGTATTTGTTTTCTGTATGCCTTTATCAGTCTCTTGCATCATGGCAGGGGAATTTTGGTCCACTCTTCTTTGCAATGTTTCTTCAGTCCCACCACAGCATTTCAATCAAGCTGAGGTCTGGACTTTAACTGGACCACTGCAGCACCGTGATTCTTTTTTTTTTTTCAGCCATTCTGTTATAGATTTGCTGGTGGAATTGGGATCATTGTCCTGTTGCATGACCCAATTTGGGCCAAGCTTTATCTGCCGGACACAAGGCCTTACTCTAGAATACTCTGCTGTACAGAGGAGTTCATGGTCGAATCAGGGACTGCAAAGTGCCCAGGTCCTCTGGCTGAATCGGCGATGTAGATATTGGATGCATATTGCATGTCTGATCCTGGGGTGAATTTACTGAGAAATCCACTTCTGGGAAGATTGTGGCATTGTGTTAACACACACCTGAATGCTCCAGACTAACATACTGCCAAAACTAATGCTTTTAAAGAGGTGCTCACACTTGCTGATGACCAATTAAACAAGTGCATTTGATCAGCAGCACCCAACTACTTCTTATCCTCTTAATTCCCGTGGAGGACTGCATAGAGTCCTGTGAAAACTTAGTTTTTTTACCTCACTGTATATATGTGCTTATATGCAGCACGGTCTTTGAGCAAGGAACAACAATGTATGTGGTTCTTTAAGTCTTACTAAAGGGAAGGATATTAGGACGAAATGAAAGTTTGATAGGATTCAAAATCAGCTGAACTGACTACTGTCCTTGGTAGTGTGCATGATTCTGAAATGGTTCTGATGATAACCTTTAGTATTTGTACTGAGTTTCCCCTGTAGAGCCTGAGTAACATGATATTTTGGCTTGACTTGAACTCTCTAGTCCAAAAATGTCCAGTTTAATTACAGAAACCCAAATATTGCTTTTTGAGTATTAGTGTAACCAGAAAAATATCTAAATAATCATACATTTGCACAGCTTTCACTGACCAGAAATTCTAAAGATGGTAATTCAAACCACACAAATTCAGATAGACAGCTTTCAAAGTAAATATATCAATACTTTGTTAAAATAGTAGGTTGTTTAAAAGATTCAGACTAGTATGGCTTTTCTATGCTTTGGTCACTTCATTCACACATGTAGTTTTTGTTCTATTGAACTGGTTACAGTTCCTGCTTTTAACATAATTCTGTACTCTGAGCAGGCACGTAAAGCACTGTGTTTTAAGTAGATTCTTTTCCATCGTGCATGACCATCAGGGGGATGTCTGATTGGCCCCCAGATTCATTCTGAAGCAGGACAATGAGCCCAAACAAGCAGCCAGAGTCCTAAAGAACGGTCTCCAGCTACCAGAACAACAAACAGATGGTACGGTCCCGACTGATCTCAACATCATGGAGTCAGTTTGGGATTACATTAAAACAAAGAAGCACCTGAGACAACCTGAATCCACAGAACTGTGGCATGTTCTCCAAGTTGCTGAAAACAACCTACCTGCAAACTATTGTGTGAAAGCGTGCCTCGGAGAATTGGTGTTTTTCGGTTTACTGGGCTTTGTGTGTCACTTTTTCACAGTACTGTGCATCCTTTGTTCAACAATTAATATGTTAAAAGGCACATTTTGTGCTTTCTTTCAACATCCTACTATTTTTCAAATTTTCATGAATACCCACTGTTTTGTTCTTACAGTTATTTAAAATAAAACCAAAACTAGGAGTGAATTATTTAAGTCAAAATCTATAAAAACTAAGCTTTAGAAAAAACAAAGCACAAACAAACTGGAACAATACCGTGTACTTACAAAATCAAAGACAGCTGGCCTCAATCACAGTTAATACATCTAAAAACTACATCTGAACATTTCACGCACAAATCTGTGATCTGTGCTGGCTGTTAGACTGCAATAGGGCTGCCCTTTGTCCCCAATTCTGTTAATAAATTTTATCAACAGAATTTCGAGCCAAGAGACAGAAGGTGTCAGATTCAGTGGTCTCAGGATCTCTCTCTTTTTGACGTGGTTCTGTTGGCTTCATTAAACAGCCGAAGGAGAAGTGGCTGGGATGAGAATTTGCACCTCCAGGACTGAGGCCATGGTTCTCAACTGGAAAAGGATGATGTACCCACTCTAGGTAGGAAATGATTTGCTTCCCCAAATGGGGAAGTTCAGATACTGAAGTGAGTGAAGGAGGGAATGCCAGATTGACAGATGGACTGGTGTGGTGTCTTGAGTGATGCAGATGCTGCACTGGTCTGTTGTGGTGAAGAGAGAGCTGAGCGTTAAAGCAAAACTGTTGATTTACCGGTTGATCTACGTTCCTACGTTCCTAGGAGGGGCTCAGCCTAGAAAGCTACTCCTCCACAATGAAAGCAGACAGTTAATGTGGTTTGAGCACCTGACTGGGATGCCTCATGGACACCTTCTAGGTGGGGTGTTTTGGCCATGTCCTACTGGGAGGAGACCCTGTGGTAGACCCAAGACACACTGGAGAGATTATGTCCTTAAGCTGGTTTACAGTGGGATCATCTTGGTGTCTCCCCGGAATAGCTGGAGGAGGCAGTCGGAGAGAGGGAGGACTGGGCGTCTCTGCTTAGACTGCTGACCCTATTTTCTTACGTGAATTTTTTGTACGCTACAAACCAATTGAGAACTACCTCAGACCATGCATGTGAACAAATGATGAAGGCCAAGCTGTCTTAGAAAACGTATTCACATATTTTAAGCTGAATTCTACTACTACTACTGAAAATGCTCAGAATCAATATCAACAGCAGTAAGATAATAAATTACATGTAAAGAACACAAAATATGTACTGAAAAGGTGTAGGTTCTAATCTTTTTAATTTTTTTTCTACTGGGCATGTCATGGTACCCCCCTGCCCTCGCTGGTCTGACCCGCCCCCTTCTGTCTTTTTCTACCTCCCCTGCTCTTTCTGTTCTGTCGGGCTGGGCTGGGGACCATTAACCTTATCTTCTATTCCAGCTGTGTGATCCGGCCACGCCGCCTCCTCCCACCTGCTGGCCATCAGCTCATCCACCTTGCTGCCTTTTTATCCAGCGGAGGAGCATGAGGCCGACGCTGGATCGTTGCCGTACCTGTGTAAGCTGCCCTGGCCGTTTAGCATGCTTCATGCTTAGTCTCAGCCTCGCCCTAGTCGTTACTAAAGTTTCTAGCCTTTGCCTTCTGCCTAAGCCACCTCACCTAGTCACCTGTGGACATTAGCTCTTAGTGAACTCTGCCTTGTTGGGTCACCTCTAACCTCTGCTCTCTTCCCCCCAGGAAAAACCTTGGACTCTCGGAAACTCTCTCAGGACCCGTTTATTGGAAACCACCGCTTGGGACCCCCCAGCCCACCCTTCGGACTCACCCCTGCCCCTTGCACATTCCTTTCAATCTTTGTTGCTCCCTTGTCCTTGCAATAAACCTCAGTTGAACTAGCTTTCTGCATCTGGGTCTGTTCTGTGAAACGGGGATCATGACAACACTGAAATGAAATAGCTTTGGCTTTCTAAAATGTTCATAACTTAGAACTGTTAGACTTGAACTGATAAGTGAATGTTTCTGTTCTTCAGAGTGCCGGAGCAAAACATTAAAGACAGGCTCACACTACAAATGGAGTCCCAGTTTCAGGAAAAGTTGTGATATTTTCATTTGTTCATTCATTCATTCATTCATTCATACATCTCCTTCCACTTATCCAATTCAGGGTCGGGTGGGAGGGTGGGTGCTGAAGCCGATCCCGGCTGTCAGAGGTGACGGAGGTGTGAGCTACAGTACAACCCATCCTCTCTTACAAAGACTGAGCCTTTTAAGGATGCTCCTTTTATACCCAGTCATGATACCTCACCTGCTCCCAGTTAGCCTGCTTAATGTGGAGTCTTCTAAACTGCTCTTACTTGAATATTCGGAGAACTTTTAAGTCTTATTTTACCTCTGTCCCAACTTTTGATAAATGTGTTCCTGACACCAAATTCTACATGTGTATATATTTATAGAAAACGGTAAAGTGGGTCAGTAAAAGTATTGAAAATCTTCCCTTTATACTTCTATCAGTTAAATAAAAGTTCATGTGAATTACCAAATGAACGATTTTTGTTTGATTGCATTTTGGAAAATATCCCAACTTTTCTGGCAATGGTGACAGTAAACTCAGATATTATATCAAGGTGAAAACCACTGGTTACATTTTGGAACGCGAAAAACTTTGCCAGAAAACATCTAAAAGAACTTGCCCCGTTCTGGAAAAGAAAAATCTTCGGGCAGCTGAAATCAAGATGAACTTGTACTGGATTGTTGGAAAGAGAAAAGTATAAAGAAGAAAAGAAACTCATGATCCAAAGCATGCCACATCATCCGTCAAGCACGGTGGAGGCAATGTTACGGTATGGGGATTTATGGCTGCCACTGAAACCGGTTTTACTAGTGTCCCAAAACTTTTGGACCTAACTTTTGGACAAGAAGAGATACTATGGATATTATTTCGGTAACACTGGCCTATACTGTACCAAACAGTGATGTATGCCCGTTCTGTCGTGTTACACATGCAAGACTCACAAACATAATAAGCTGTGTTAGCGCAGCACTAGTCGTATTACTATTTTGGATTTTGCAACTCTAAACCACGTCAAACTGAACCCCAGGGCATGGATCAGAGGCTGACTAATGTTCACATGACTGAATAATTCATTAATCACAGAGCGGTAGTGGGAGCTGTTGTTACCTTCAAGCAGCCCTTTCTTCCTCACTAGTTTCTGTGCGAACTATTGGCTCTGACCACATTGATCAATGCTAATAGCTGAAGCTGCACACTGAGCTCATAGGGACGTTGGTATAATGAGCCTTTTTAACCCTTACTTTTGAAGCTTTAGAAAAGATTAAAGTGCAAAACAATTCCAGTTGTTTGGCGCAGTGTCACTAGCGATCAGAGCCAGGCTGTGGCGACGGGAAGTGATGGTTGCTGGGACTGGGAAATGTTGTAGTGGTAACAGTATGTTCATACAACGTGTGTATGTGCGTGACTGTATACACTGACAAGGAGTGAAAGGGACGGTTTGCAAGATGGTGGTGAGACCTGCTACGATGTATGGTCTGGAGACGGTGGCACTGAAAAAAAGACAGGAGGCGGAGCTGGAGGTGGCAGAGCTGAAGATGCTGAGATTTTCGCTGGGAGTGACCAGGATGGACAAGGATTAGAAATGAGACCATCAGAGTAGTGATGTGTCACGAACAAGCCCTTGTTGTTGTTGATTTGAAAGTGATATGAGGCAGAATGATATACATTTACTAACTGAATATCACGTGCATGCTGTGAACCCAATCACGTGAGGGTAGACAAGGATCATACCACCAAGCAGGGCAGAGGTTGGGGTGCAGAAAAGGAGAGTGAGGACTACAAAGCTCTGCACTAATTCTTGAAACAAAAATGATGAAAAGAAGCAGGATTTGGATGCATTTTAACCATCCTGATAACACAAAGCTGTCATATACCTGACACCTAATGCTGCTGTTTTGCACACTGCAATATATCACTTTCTTATGTTATTTATCATTATTTATAATGTAAACGGGTAATTTTTGTTTTATTAACAAAGCACATATACTTGAGTCCTGTATTTAATACGCCTTTTTTCAGTACTTTTTCTCTACAAAGTTTGGAGTCAGCTGTTGTTTTTTTTACTGTTATTAATAAAAGAAAGGCGTACTCTTTAGTTAGGGTTGTGTGTTAAAATAAAAGTGAAAATGTCAAAAACAGCTCTTTTTAAACTGTCTAATGTTTTTGTAGATGTTTCTGTCTGCCTTGTGTAGCAGAGTGGTTCAACAAGCAGGTCAGAGTATTCACTGGCTGGTTTTATAGTTAAGTTGGCAAACAGAATAACAACAATTTATTATTAGAGGCTGTAATTTTTACTTTTAAATCCTTCCCTACAACTGATTCATCAAATAATTTAAGTGATACATATGCACGCCTACATATTATGAGTGAAAAGAGCACAAAATCTGATGGAATTATAAAAGGTATACTGTAAGTGGTCACGTGAAGAGCCGTTTGCGAGCCGAAAGAGCCGGCTCGCTAAAAAGAGCAGACATTCCCATCACTACATCGGAGGGACAGCTCAGGCTGAGAAGTTTGGAGATAAAGTCAGAGAGGCAAGGCTGAGATGGTTTGGACATGTTCAGAGGAGGGATAGTGGATATATTGGACGAAGTATGTTGAAGATGGAGCTGCCAGGCAGGAGGAGAAGAGGAAGACCACAGAGAAGGTTGATGGATGTAGTGAAGGAGGACATGCAGAGGGTTGGTGTGAGGGAAGAGGATGCAAGAGATAGGGTGAGATGGAGGCAGATGATCTGCTGAGGTGACCCCTACTGGGA
>VUQH01022266.1:9715-47139 GCA_015106775.1 Etroplus canarensis | reverse complement strand
ATGCAAATATTTTATTATCTAATTATGTAGCATCAATTCAGTGTACTTATATATGTAGATGTGGTCAAGATGACCTGCTGAAGTTCAAACTGTACATCTGAACAGAGAAGAAAGCTGATTTAAGTGACTTTGTAAATGGTTGTTGGTGCCACATGAGCTGGTATTGGTATTTTCCCACACAACCATCTCTAGGATTTACAGAGAAGGGTTAGAAAAAGAGAAACTATCCAGTGAGTGGCAGTTCAATGGGAAATGCTTTGAACTAATAGGAAGGCAACAGTTACTCAAATAACCACTTGTTACAATCAAGGTATTCAGAAGAGCATCTTTGAATGCACAATACATCAAACCTTGAAGCACATGGGCTACAGCAGAAGACCACATCTCTGCCAATATCTTCAGTTAAGAACAGAAAAATAAGGCTAAAATTCACATGGATTCACCAAAGTTGGACAATAAAAGATTGGAAAAATGTTGCCTGGGCTCATGAGTCTTGATATCTGCTTCAGCATTCAGTTGGTAGTATCAGAATTTGGTGTAAACAATGTGAAAGCATGGATCCCTCCTGCTTTGTACCAGAGTAGAGGCTGTTGGTTTAATGGTGTGGAGGATATTGGCACATTCTGAGCCCCTTAGTACCAACTGAGCACCATTTAAACACCACAGCCCACCTGAGTGTTGTTGCTAACCATGTCCATCCATTTATGACCACAGCGCACCCGTCTTTTGATGGCTGCTTCCATCATGATACGCGCCACGTAACAAAGTTCGAATCATCCCATACTGGTTTCTTGAACATGAAAATGAGTTTACTGTACTCAAAAGGCCTCCACAATCACCAGATCTCAATCCAATAGAGCACTTTCGGGATGTGGTGGAGCAGAGGGGGGGCCATTTCATGGATGTGCAGCCAACAAATTTGCACCAACTACGTGATGCTCATTTGTCGATATGGACGAAAATCTCTGAGCACTGTTTCCAGGACTTTGTTGAATGTATGCCATGAAGAATGAAAGCAGTTCTGAAGGCAAAAGAGGGCAACTACTACTAGCAATATGTACCTAATAAAGTGGCTGGTGAGTATATATAAACACGCATACTGATGGAAAAAGACAAGTCCTGAAAAATGTGAGCAAGGCAACAACAGAACATAGAATTAAATTGTCATCCATTTGTGTATAAAGCTGAGTCCACTATGGCTGTTGAAATGTGGACAGCCTGCTCATAATTAACTATTTAATGTGTGATAATGAGTCATCTCACATTTAGAGAGGATTTTACTTACAGTGTGTTCTTCCAGTTTAAACCCTGAACCTAACCTGTACTTACAGAAAACGAAAACCCACTAGAGCTTTCAAGATATGACCTGTGCAGAATTTTTAACATGTCTTATAGTGAAATGAGTCGTGATAAGTATTTTATTGCAGATATAAGAGTGGTCACATTACCACTCTGTAGGGAGTGAGTGTAGTCTGGAAATAAGAGTAAAATGTATAAGAGATCAATTAAGTACTTGAAGGAGCGCGCTAAACCTTAGGTTTTTTTTCTATCAGCTATTATTGAAATATTATCTGCTCAGAGGGTGTTGAAAAAAGGAAAAAATATCACGGTGGAGGTAATTAACCATTAACAAATGTGAAAATATGGAAACTTACAAATGGATTCTTCATGTGGTGCCTATCAATAGTGATTATTTCCAGTTAGGCGCATACAATGAAGCAGGGAGAGCTGGAGCAAACTATGCACTGGGTGCAGCAGTGACTGATTGGCTCTGACCTATTTACTAATTAAGGGGTGGTGCTAGACATGTTTTTTATGGTTTTACGCTTTGAGAAATCAATGTCTTTTAACGAAATCTTCTCCACCTCAAACTCACATAGTAATTCTTAACCTTCTTGTGTTATCTTTATGTAATCCTTACTTAAATGTAACTGATCCTTTAAAAAATGTGTACAGTCTTCTTTTCATTTTCTCCAAAGGCGCACACACGGTGCGTGTTTTGAGGGGGCGGGACGGCGGCATAGATGGACATGTGGGCACATCTCTGCCATCAGAGGGCGGGTTTGTAGCGTGGTGTGCGCAGCGTGTGGCTGCTGATGCTGATGCTGCTGCTGATGATGACAAGAGAAGCGGCAGGTACCTACAGCCACACGAACCTTTAGAGCAGAGATCCAGCGGCTCGGATGCGACTTTAAAGCTGTGTAAAGAGCAATAAACGCTGTCCATGCGGTAGCCTCTCTTGCCTTCTCTTTTGCCTGCTTTTGCTCCTGAACTGGAAAACAAAAGCTGTCACTTGAAAAGTGTTCAGCCGGGTTACGCAACAGAAGTCCACGATAGATTTTGGCGCACAAGTAAAGATGCCCAAATGGGTCTCGGCGCGATGGGATTTGAGTTGAAGAACACGTAACCCCACTCAGAAGTCACCCCGATTCAACCCGTCGTTAAGGTAACTGGGAACTCGAAAAGGCGTTTTTCACCACTGGGATGTTGTGAACGGACACGTCGCCTGGGACAGAAGGAGCGGGGACGCAGAAGGAAGAGGGGGCACCAGAGCCGGACGAGCACCGGAGGGATTATGGCTCTCGCAACGTTTTCTCTCAGCCTCATCACGCTGGCGCTTACAAACTTGCACCTTTCGAGAGCCAGCAACCGGCATGCGGTGTACTGGAACAGCTCAAACCTGCTGTAAGTGGCTTTCCTCTCCTTGTTTGCAGATGAAGCGCTGCTTGTCTTTGTTGGTGCGCACCTGTGCTGATAACTTGTTTACGACGCGGCGAGCGTCTTCTGCCGCAGACTCGTTTCTTTTATTTACAGCAAAGCCCTCGAAACCTCACTGAGCTGCCCTGCAAGGTACAAGATCAAAGGAACTGTCTTCTTTTCATCTGATCAATAATTCTCAGCTTCAGTTGTTTCTTTTTCTCACAATCATTTTGAGTACAGTAATGCATCTCCACTGGGAAACTGTTTCTGCCACGCTCCCTCTGTTCACTCTGACTGCAAAGTGGCTGCGAAATAAATATTTAATTCCTGTCTCACATTCAGTCCATCTACTACCTCACAGTGTTGAGTGGTTTAAGCAGTTTTCATTTAGCTTGCTTTCAGTTGTGTGCTGTCTGTCATCATCCTCGCCCTCATGCAGCATCAATACATAATTCACATACACAGCTCAAACTTTCAGAAACCAGTGGGATTTGTGTGTGTATGTATGTCCACTATGATTAAGTATGCTTGCCACACACGCTCACATGTATCTCTGGGGTTATTCTTGCCCTCTGATTCCTCCAACAACTGTAAGGTTGCTTACCTCTGGTAAGCTTTCTCGGGCTCTCCTATCTCTCTCTCTCTCTCTCTCTCTCTCTCTCTCTACCTCTATAAAGCCAGCTTGCTGTGGGGCAGAGATCGATGTGGATTCTACTGCCTTTGTCTTCTCATTAGCCAACAGTAAATTTATCTTTCTCACATTCTTTTATCTCTTCTCCTCACACAGCCTCCCTTTTGCACCCCCCACCATTCCTCCTTCACCTCCTCTATCTGCGTTCCTCCTCAGTCCATTTGTATTCACCTCAGACACAGGTCTCTCCTATCGCCTCTCTCTATCACATACTTGGCTATTTTCTTCCTTCTCTTATTTTTCTACTGTGTATCACCAGGCAGCCTGTCCCCCTCAGTTCCCCTTTTTTTTTCCCGGCATTTCATTGCCGCCCGTCCGCCCCCCGTCATCTGCTCTTGGTCCCTCACTTGCCTCCCAGGCTCTCAGCTGAGGGTACACATACAGTAAATGATTAGAATTAGAAAGTTATTTGAATGCATGTAAAAGTGGGGTGATTCAAAATTTGATTAGTTAGAAAACCTGATAGAGACAGTCAAGGTGATGCTGCAGCACTGTCACTTCCTCAATTAATGTTAATGTGTGAATGGCAGAGTCACATTCAGAACTGTTTTAGATTTATGACTGCAGTTAATCCCGTCAGTGTGACATGAATAGAGAAGGTGTGTGTTAACAGAGACTTAGTTGCACTTTAGTGCCAGAGAACTGCACAGATTTTTGAGTGTCATAATCAGTATTAGTCCTATCTATCAATTTTAATTAGTCGTTTGGCGTGTGCTCCATTTAAAGTGATTTCACAGTGCATGTATGTTTGCTCAGTGTAGTTATTCATTACAGTGTTAGCAGATTCTGGGGCTTTAAATTGACATTTATGTGTTAAAATGACAAATATGTGCACATATTGATGAATTCAAAATGCATTGTGTGTGAGAGAGTGAGAGAGAGAAAGGTGGAGAGGGAGGGAAACAGAGAGAAACAAATGCAGGTGTGGGTCTACATGTCTGCGTGTGCAAAACCTTCTTTCTCCACAGTGAGATACAAATCTCTAAAATAATGCAAAAACTGACCCAGTTTGCAGGTAGCAGACAAATCCTCAAGGGCTATGGCAAGAATACTGATGGCCATCAAGCTTTAAAAAGGCCTTAGGCTTGGAACCATTTCTCAACTCTGTCTACATACATAGAGAACCGGATGAAGGCCTTACTTGTTCAGCAACGCTGCTCCTGCAGCTCTCGTTATAGAGACAAGCTCAGGAAGGAGCGGTAAGAAATAAAGGCAGTAGGAGAGAGCCAGAAATCAGAGGCCTTTAGGGCCAGACTCTGGTTGAGGCCTTAATGTTTCACCCCTGAGCACAGCATTCAGCACAGATGGTTACGGCACAGCTGCAAGAAATGGGATCACTTGGAAGCCAAGCTGTTTGTGCCAAAGCCATGAAAATGGCTTTTTATGATAACGCTCAGCTAGAAATGTCTTGCTCTGGCATACTGAAAGTCAAAAGTGGATTGTCACACAGTGGATTCTTTAGTATTACTGCTGTGTTTGATTCTTTGCAGCTTTTCTGAAGTAAACAACATCATACGATTTATTATAGCTTTTTCTTATGCCTTGGACAATGAAATGAGGTATTCAATTATCATAACCCAAAAAATACCTCAGAGTGCTTTGATTACTGCCCAAGTCCGTCACGACCGCACCACCCCCCATTAGAAAGTGTTGGTCTCAGCTTCTGCTCTCAGCAGTGTGCTTGGCCAACTCGTTACAGATGTCCCTGCTAATGGCTGACTGAGGCAAGAAAAAACACACACGCAGGCCATTAAATCATTTCGCATCTGAGGCCATCTGCCAATTAGAGGGGGGAGATGTGGAACATCTTGAGAGCATGCCGGAGCAGCAGTGCACTGCGGTAGCCTCGCCTACCCGCAAGCAGCGTCCTATGCTCCTGCCACCTCCTCCCATCAGGTGTTTGGCCTCACTGGTTACACAGGGCGCATCCCCGTAATTGGGCACCCTGTGTCAGTATGATGAAAACAGCAGCGCAGCTTTCATTCAATCTCTTACTCCTTCCCAAAGTCACTCAGTTTCCCTGCTAATGCTTTTAACTGAGCAGAACACCAGAGCAAAAAAATCTTTGCATGGGCGTGTGAAGGAATAACAGGGAAATAATTCTGAAAATGTGCCACGTGTCTCTTTGCGAAATCACCATTCGCTTGCCTGCTCAGTGAGATGAAAGTGTTCTTTCGCTGTTTGTGGCCAATACTTAGTGAGTTACAGCTCAGAGTGTTTTATGCTACACATTATGGACTGATTTGGACCTGAAATGGTGTCTGTCAAGCGCCTAGAACACATGACGAAAAAACAACCCCATTCCCCACACAGTATATCTGGTGCTACAAAATAAATTATCACCTTGACAAATAGCTTCCCAGAGAGTTCGAGGAACGGCGGCCTGGTGATCAATGTTTAGTCTAGGTGCCGTCTTTCTCAACAGGCTCATTAACCGCCAGGTCGGTCTGTGTGGGTGTGTAGACCCAGCCAGAGTAGGAGGCGTTGCCCTCTGGGACGGAGTAGAACCCGGTGCCCTGCAGGAAACACTTTGTAGATATTAAGTTGCAGTAAAGGTAATCGTTACCAAGCAATAAAGAAATGAGAGAGGGAAAAAGAGAGAGATGTCAGGTGATGGATAAGAATATTTCAGAAAGTAGATGGAGAGAAGGAGAAGGATGCAAAGTGTGAAGAATATTACTGTAAGGAAGGGGTGGGTGTAATGGAGAGATTGTCGTGACATGGAAGGAGAACATGTTGGAAAGGTGGAAAGCAGAGAACTGTTTCACAAGAAAAAAGCGGTGGAAAGATTGAGTTGGCCAAAAGTCAGGAAGGGTGAAAAAAGCGTGGGTTTTATCGGATATGGAAGTTAGGTTATTTGGCTGAATGTGCTGTAGCTGCTGTTTTCTGGGGAGATGATACCCACAGGAGTTGATCCGTGCTAATGTGGACACAGGCTGGGTCATTTATGTGGACCGATGCTCCGAGACAATAGCCGTTGCTATTCACCTGCCCCTCTGCTCCACAAAACACAACGCATACGGAGCACACAGGAGACAAGCAGATTTGCTACCTGATTACATGCACGTTCCTTCGCTTGCAGCTCCGTCTCTTGGCTGTCTTGGCAATTTTGCATACAAATGTATCTTATTCACCAGCATTCAATTTGTTTTTTTGCATTCATACCACACAAGCACCTCAAACAGCAATAGATAGTGTGCTGTTTTTCCCCTGGCTGCAGTTATGTTAAATGAGAGGAAATGTGTGTGAATAACACTGATTGAAAATGCAATTTGACCTTTTATGAGTTTTTGAATTAAACATGTTCCTCCATGTCTAAATGAAGCATTCCTCTCTCCAACTATTCAGGTTGTTTGTGAAGATATGAATGTTTTGTATTTTATTTGGTTGAGACAATCAAAAGATTAGTTTGATGAGTAGTGCTTTTAAATGAATAGTTAACTTAGTATTATCACTTAGCCCAATTAGATCTGAAGTGGTGTAAAGTGGTAAAAGCATATTGGTCTGCAAAGCTGTGTTCTGACCATTTTTAGTTTGTTGGAATGTGGTATGAGTCACATAAGTGGATGGAGAAACACTGAAAGGATGTTTAATGGTTCTTATAGATCCAAGAGTGGGTGTGCAGATCAATACATTTATATGGTATGGGAAGGTGAATGGAACCTGGCCAAACAAAAACACAACCAGGTTGCTTTCTGGGCAGCAATCAATCAGGGTGCATCAGGTGATCAATTTCCAAATGCATTTTTAATTTGATTTTGTGGTGTCAGTAAATTGCCACGAAGGATTCGGTGCTAAGCTCGGGAAGCTCAGATCAAGTATTGCCTTGGAACAGCATGCCTGAGAATTGATTATTACGGGCTTGTCAGGCACTGCTTCAGGGTTCATGCTCCTTAGAGGCCTTGACTATGTTTGTGCTAAACAAGGCCTTGGTATATCTTCAGAGAAAGCAAAGGTTTAAAAAAAATATGATTGTGGGCATCTAAAGAAAAATACCTTATGTGTTTTGACTAAATCTGAAACTCAGTCAAAAGGTCTCAAACGTATTCCTTTGAACTATAAAAACAAAATAAACAGATGTACACTATATGGACAAAAATATTGGGCCAGACCTTTTAATCACTGAATTCAGGTGTTTCATTCAATCCCATTGCCATAGGCATATGAAATCAAGAACCTAGCCATGTAGTCTGCCTTTGCAAACATTTGTGAAAGAACAGAGCTTACTGAATTCCAGTGTAATAAGATGCCACCATTGCAATAAGTCAGTTTGTGAAATTTCTTCCTTTCTAGATATTCCATGACCAGCTGTATGTGATATTATCGCAAAGTGGATGTGTTTAGTAACCACAGCAATGACCATGGACAGATTACATAAAGTTGTAGATCAGGATTCCTGAGTGCTGAGGCACATACAGTATTGCATCAATACTCTGCTGACTCAATAACTGCAGAATTCCAAACCTCCAAACGGCATTAACATCAGCACAAAAACGGTGAGCTGAGAGCTTCATGGAATGAGTGTCCATGGCTGAGCAGCTGCATGCAAACTTTAAATTATCAAGCATAATTCTAAATGTTGGATGGAGCTGTGTAAAGCACGTTGACACTCGACTCTAGAGCAGTGGAAACGTGGAGAGACAAGTCATGCTTCTTTATCTCACATTCTGACGAAAGAGTTTGAGTTTGGCTGAATGCTGGGTGAACGCTACCTGCATGACTGCACTGTGCCAAATGTAAAGTTTGGTGGAGGAGGGATAATGCTATGGAGTTGTTTTTCTATGGTTGGCCTGGGCCCCTTAGTCCCAGTGAAGGGAAATCTTAATGTTTCAGATTACCAAGACATTTTGGACAATTCTGTGCTTCTAACTTCGTGGAAACCATCTGAAAAAGCCTCTTTTCTGTTCCAGCATGACTGCACACCAATGCACAAAAAAAGTTCATAATGCTTCAGCTCATCAAGACATTTTGGACAAAGGCATAGATGGATGAGTTAGGTGTGAAAGAACCTGGCTTTCCCGCACATAGCCCTGACCTCAACTCCATGGAACACCTGTGGGATAAACTAGAATGGAGATTGCAAGCCAGCCCCTCTCGTTCAGCATCAGTGTCTGACTTCACAAATGCTCTTTTGGATGAAGTGGCAGAAATTCCCACAGACACACTCCAGAATGTTATAGAAAGCCTTTCTAGAAGAGTGGAAGCTGTTCTAGCTGCGAAAAAGGAGGACTCCATATTAGTGGGTATGGATTTAGAATGGGATGTCATAAAAGCTGTAGGTTCAATGTGTAGATGGCCCAGTACATTTGTGAGGTCTTAAAGAAGTAATTCCTTCATTAGATGAAATGAGACTTTTATCACAGCATACTCCCATCAACATCTTTTTATAAAAATCTACTTTCCATTATTTTTTTGTTTGAAACATATCTGAAAAAATTCTTAACACTTAAATTCAAAAATTAATTGACTTAACTGACTTAATTGGAAAGTCTAAAGAAAATAGCACAACCATACAATTTTTGCTGCTGTGTTTGGTAAGCATAAATTTGACTCTACAGCACAATTTAATTAAAAGGCATGCGGGGACAGTGAGTAAAACCTGATGAGGAGGCATGTAATCAACTTGGAGTTTAACAGATACTGTATGTACCAAGGGGAAACTTTGAAAACACTGACCATTATTCTGTTACAATAAAGCCTCCTGTCTTGGTGTTCCTAATTCTCGATCCCTTCTGATCCCACTAAATTTCCGAGGCACTCCAAGCCTGCTGGGCTTCATTTTAATGAGGGATTGTCAGGTTTGGTGGTCCATTATAACCTGTTTCCTGGACTCTGATGGGAAGGTGCCATGGGACTCATCTAAGAGCTATCTCAGGTGAGCGGGAGTGCTTCTTTCTCTGGAGAAATCCCAAAAAAACATAGTTAGGCTCTTCATATGTCATCAGAAGCCATTAGCATTCCTACGCACCAAGCTTATAAAACTGCACTTAACTGGCAGTGGGAACCCACAGGAGATAGTCCTGATCCCAGACAGGTAGAACCAATTTCAGACTCAATGATTTGAATGCAAATGCTTTCTACAAAGAGGGCTTTCCAACTTCAGAATGGCAACTCCACAGTACATTACACTGGGAGTCTGCACCGTGGTGCCCGTTACCCACTGGGAAATTACATTGCTGCTATGATGAAAATGGCTGTCATGTAGGAAAAAGATCAAAGCTGTTGATAGGTGGATGGTCACTGGCTGGAGTTTGATTATTTGGGAAATGGGCCTTGTTAAGCTACATGGCCTGGAAAATGATATGGCAGCCACAGCAGTTGGTCAAAATAATTTGTTTTTTTATTGAAGCAGAAGGCCTCTTCTGAGGTATGGCAATTGAGCTGGTATTTTTGCACCAACCGGCACCCTCAGAGTTATCAGTGTCCCTTCGTAAAAAAGGCAGAGAGAGAGGACACAGGTTTGTGCTCTGTCATATCTTGTTCTCTGTTCATTCCCTTCAGGTCTTGAGCCGTGACAGGTCTTCCCTCTAATGCTCTTGGGTGCTTAACAACAGCCGTGTTACGAGAAGTGGAAACTGTCCTCACAGCTTAGTGGATGATATGACTCCAGTTTTCCTTTTATGTGAGGGCAATTTCGGATATGGGCAGTGTAATAATTAGATATTCTCTTATAATTGAGATTTTTCCTATTGAAGATGTAATTATATGAAGGTCTGAGACCCTTTGGCAGCCATCATCTCTTTAATAAGAATATTTGAAGAAAATTGAAATCTCTCTCTAGTGCTCTGTGCATCCAGAATGACAAAAAGTAATTTGACCTCTCAGCGGTAACAGCCACCACATTCAGTGGCTTAATGTATCCCTCTTATGTTGTTAGAAGGAACATTTAAATCAGTACATCTTCAAGCAAAACTGCTCTACTACAAATATGATAAAGTCTTTACAGTTTGAAAGAGTGATGTAAGTGAATCGGATGGGAAGCTACCTAGTGCCAAAAATAATGGTTAGATTGTCAAGAAGCCAGAGGGCCACGCTGCTCAAAATATGAAAATATTTAAATACTCTGCTTGGTGAGGTAGCTGCATGGACTTATAAAACAAGACACTTTTTGGAGAGAATGTGTAGCTTTTTTAAAATAAATTATAGCCTGTAAACAGAGCAGTGTGGAGTGTCTGAGCCAGGATTGTCAGAAGGGGTTGAATGGACACATTAGTCCTTTCTGTCATGTCACTGCTCCATTGAAGGGGGAACTAAATTATATTGTGAAAGCACTTTGTGACTGCTACATAAGTTCAAAATTAAATTAAATCAAATAAATAAAACAAATGAAATGAAAACATATCTTTGATATATTATATTAGACACATAATAATTTCTTTTTCAATGGAACTGAAGAAATGGAGTGCAGCCTGTGAGCTAGTTAAGGCAGTCAGCTTGAGCTGCACTGCTTCATATCACATCATATGACTAATTCTCACATATTAAACACACGCTCCCAGTGTGGTTGTCTATTTAATAGGGTTGCCCTGAATACCATTTTTTGTGGGATCCACATCCTCAACTGATTAAAAAAATCACCACATATTAAACACAGGTTAAAGATTATGGCTATGCTATCATTTTGGCTGTGAAAAAATAAGTACACCCCATTATTCAATAGCTTGTAGAACCCCCTTTAGCAGTAATAAATTGAAGTAATTGTTTTTTTTATGACTTTCAGTTTCTCACATTGTTGCAGACAAATTTTGGCACACTCTTCTTTAAAGTATAGCTTCAGTTCATCAAGGTTTGCAGTCATTCATTTGTGAACAGGTCCCGGCCCAGAATTTTAATTAAGTTGAGGTCTGGTCTTTGACTGGGCCATTGCAACACCTTGATTCTTTTTCAGCCATTCTATTGTAGATTTGCTGGTGTGCTTGGTATCATTGTCCTTTTGTTTCACCCATCTTGGCCAAGCTTTAGCTGTTGGACAAATGGCTACACATTTGACTCTAGAATACTTTGCTATACAGAAGAGTTCACGTATGACTCATGTATGGCTGCAAAACAAGCCCAAAACATCAGCCTTCCACCACTGTGCTTGAGAGCTGGCATGAGGTGTTTGTGCTGATGTGCTGGATTTGGTTTTTGCTGTGGTGCTGTGCATTATGGCCAAACATCTGCACTTTTCAAAGGACATTGTTCCATATTTCTTAAGGTTTGTTCAGACATAACCTTGCAAACCTAAGCTGTCCTGCCATGATTTTTTTTAAAAGAGAAGAGGCTTTCTCCTGGGAACCCTTCTAAATAGCCATACTTATTCAGTCTTTTTCTAATTGCACTGTCATAAACTTTAACATTTAACATGCTAACTGAGGCCTGTAGAGTCTGGGATGCAGCTCTTGGGTTTTTTGCAGTTTCTCTGGGCATTTGCAGTCTGAATTTTGGATGAATTTGCTGGAACAACCACTCTTGGCAATGTGGAATTGTGTTAACACTTCTGCTTTTATAGAAGTGGTCACATTTTCTAATGATTAATTAATTGCATTTAATTAGTAGTGGCTAGAACTTGCAGTAGAGGCATACTTAATGTTTAGCAAGACTGCATAGAGGCCTGAATAAACTTTTTTTCATATGGCTATGTTTACAAATAAAATAGAAGAAACAAAATGTCTTGGGCAGCATTATCTGCATTGTTTTAACTCTTGATGGTGGACATGCCAGATGTCTGTATCTGGCTATATCTTGTTTGCTGGTGTGTCATGGCAAAAACAACCAGTCGCAATCAAACGGAGCTTTGATTGGTTGTTGGCATTTGCTTAGCTAGTGACTAGTGAATCGCTTTGATAATACAAAAAGTGTGATCTGAATAAACACGATTTGATTGGCTAGCACCTGCATTGGCACTTAAAAAGTTGAACTTTTCAGTTATTCACTGCAAGCAGCACAAGCAGAATTCATTTTGGCAACGTATGAGGTCACCTTGTTCAAAGTGAATGCTAGACGAGAGCATGAAAGCCTGAAACATGTATCCTGTACAATACAAGAGCAAGAAGTCAAGAAAGGCTCCTGTCCATGGATCTTTTGTTAGGTGCTTTGCTGACGAGAGAAAAAAAATGCTATTTTGATGATCACTGCTGTGAGACGTCAGGCACCCAAGCTGAGATGGTTTGTATTTTCACATTTGAAAAAGTAAACCTGTAACCCTGAATGCCAAAATTGAAAACCAAATACCTATCCAACTGAAAAATAAATAGCAAATTTAGTTTGGAGCCTAGACCCCAGACTATATTCTGCTGCTGCAATAAATCATTTGAAACTTGAATTTGTGTGACTGAAATGGGACTTGTTCAGATCTTATAATCATATAGATGAAAAATAGGTTGAAAATAGTCCCCTTTTCCTTGAAACTTAGCTGTGTCACAGATAAATATTTGTAGTAGTAGTAATAAATTGGCATGGGAGAGATACATTTGACATTTTGTAATAGTTCAGACCTTTATGTAATACAGCATGCAATACAGTCAGCAGATCAGCATACAGCTAAGTGGTACTACACTCCCTTCTTTCCACCCATGTTTCCATATCTTCAACCTCATCATTTAATCAGGTCTCGTGTTGGTCTGCATAAAAAAAAATCTATTCTGAATTCATTTGCCGCCTTGATGTGTAAATTCAGTTATGGTTAATACATGAGCGACGGCACATGCATAATTATGACTCTCTACTCACACACCTGCATTTTTTCCTGCATTTGGACAAGACATGACTCAACACACTTCTGGCATCCTGTCACTGAGGGTGGGAAGGGTGGTGGGGGGGGCCTCCATCCTTTCCTCTCTCTTGATCAGCGTGTAGCGTTGATAAGAAAAAAGCTCTACAGTGCAGTCTGTTATTTGCATTTGTTAAAGTCTGAAGGGTGGTTTGTAGAGGGTTGAGAGGGGGTGGCGCCTTGCTTGTTATCGCAAAATTTTTGAAAGCTGTACTGTTAATGACCAGATTATTGAAAAAACAATAAGTCTGTAGTCTACCTGTTCACCATGCCCCATGATTAAACTGTGCAAATTCTCCTCTGGCTATGTACCAATTTGCTGCAATGCTTTGTTTGTTAGGCTTTTTATTTGGTTGGTTCAGCTGCTTTTCAGCAGCTTCGGGCTATGTACAACAGGCATCTGTGAGTGGTGCCCTGATGACCACAGTGTTAAAGCCCAATTTCTTACTTACCATGTGTGTTGTATATGTCTGGAAACAGCTTATGTGATGTTTTCTCAAGGTAACAACCGTTGTAATGCTGCATAGGACTGTGTCTAGACTAGCATGGTGTGTAACACTGGGAATCACACAGTGCCTCACCATGCTGTGTGTGGGTGTATAGAATATCAATGTCCTGCTGTGCTCTCGCACTCTGTGTTTGTCTGGCTGCTATTAGGTGGCATTTAAGGTGTTTTCATGTCTCATTGTCTGTCTGAGTTCTTGTGTGTGCATACATGCTTGTTTGATTGATTGTCTTTGAAAGCAGTGTAATGATTCTGTCTCCTTGTCTTGGCCCTCTCTGTCGCTTTTGGTCAGTCTCTCCCTCACGCCTGTGTTGCCTTGCTGTTGGTTGCATTTGCCTCGCAGAGCAGTAGCACTCTCTGTCTTCCTGCCGTGTTGTTTGAAGTGTTTTTGCTCAGCCTTCTGTTCCTGCTCCGTTCTCACCTTGTGTGGAGTCAATGGGAAGTCCCAGAAGACTGCCTCACTCAACCGCATTGCTGTGCGTGGGAGGAAAGTGGGCACTATCGCCCATTTACCTCCCTTTAATTTATCACTCTATTGCAATTGAAAGAGTGAATCACATATGTTGCATCATTATTTAGAAATCATCTCACTCATAGATGCACTTGCCTTAGTACAGTGTGAGAACACGAGACAGGCTGTGGTTTTCCTTTTCTCTGCATTCTTTGTGCCTGTGTGTCTTTCAGTATAGGATAAAGTATATGTACTGTGAGAGATAGATGGTTATGATAAATAGATTTGCTTTTGCAGTGCTTAAAGGGATTCTGTGCCACTTCCCAGGAGAAAGAGGTAGAAAAAGTTCTGACAAAAAAATAACCGAAAGGAAGAGGAAGAAAGTGAGGTTGGGGGAGGAAAACGCAAAAAAAGGACTTGCTAGAGGGAGATATAAAGCATTTCTAAGATGTAAAGGCTGACAGTGGAGTGAAGGTGGGGATAGACTTGGAGGAGGGGGGAAGGGGATATTTGTATGTAGAGGAGAGGAAGAGTCTGCATGGAGAATATTAATGGTGTGTCAGAAATTGGAGTATCTTTAAAGACCTCAACCTTTTCTCTGGTGCTGATGCGTACCGTATCAGAACAAGCAGCTTGGAGGCACCGTTGGAAAGTCAGGAAAAATAGCAGAATGGGCAGCTGCTACAATGGCTATTCTGAACCCACACACAATGTTTTAGCACTGTAGTATTTAGGGATGTCACAATACAAGAAATTTAGTAGTCGGTACCAGTAGAATTACACAATTCTCAACATGAAATGCGATACCACAGTTAAAAACATAATAAATAAAGGTTATACCATGCATTTAAACATAATCTACTTCATTAAAAACATCTGAACATTACAGAAATGGCATTTTTGTAAATAAAAGCAACAGCAATACAGAACAGATACAGTACTATGATTAATGTGCTAGGAGTGGTAACAGTTTTGTGTCAATGCTGCAATGATCCTTATGAATGGTATCATTTTTCATTGCTTTTGGAATTTTTTCTTTACGATCTCAAGGTTTTTGAAAGGAACACATACACTACGAGGTATAAGATTTGTTAAATTACATTAGCTTAAGCATTTATATAAAGGTAGCCACCGCAGACATTTTAGTCTGTGGAGCATAGCTGATTTCACAACAGCAAAGCCAGCTGTCTCAAACACAATGGTCATGTGTGTTTCAGGATAATATTAGAATGGGGCGGCTGTGGCTCAGGAGGCAGACCGGGTCATCTTCAGCACGAAGGTTGGCAGTTTGATCCCTGACTTCTCCAGTCTGTACGCCTTGGGCAAGACACTTAACCCCAAATTGCTCCCAATGTATCCATCGGTGTGTCAATGTGTGCATGATAGTTAAATGTGCTTAAAGGCATAGAATAAAGCATTGTGTGAGTGGATGAATGAGGCTTGTAGTAAAAAGCACTTTGAGTGCTCAGTTAGAGCAGAAAAGTGCTATATTAAGTACCAGTCCATTTACCATGTAAATACTTTGTGTGATGCTAATATGGACTGAAACCTTGACAGATTTGGATGCTGTTCTCTTTTAGGTGCTAGGTTCTTTGCATGATTTTGCCTACTGATTAAGAGTAAAGAGGTCTGCCTCCATTAGAATTCAGCTCTGTAAATAATCCCTCCTTTTGTGGTGTTTAGCTACCATTGATAGTTATACACAGGTACTGAAACACTACTCTGAGATTCTTATCATGTAGCAAATGTAGTGATGTGGGGAAAACTGGCATTGAATGGTCAACAGTATTTCCCAGAAGTTTGATTGTAGTGAGGGTGTATGTGGACGCACCTGGTTTTGTACGGGTGGGCGTGCATGTGCATATGTGTGGCTCTTTTCACGGTATACAGTTTTTATTAAATGAGTTATTAAATAATATTGTTTGCTCTGCAGATATTTTATTTGTCTAGTTCTTTGTGACAATAAATAAATAATAAATATAATCAGTACTTCTTCAGTGAGTCTCTCATCCTGTGAATGAACTCCAACTCTGCAGACTTAAACTGCAGCTGGTGACTCTAGTCTCTGTTTTGCTCTTTAGTCTCGGTGAGCTTGGCATAGTGGCATTTCTCTCATGCAGGTTCTGGTTATAGTGCTGCTCCAGGTCACAGTGCACCTCCACCGCAGAAGAAAGACTATCATTGCCAGCAGTATTCCAAGACAGTGGAGATGCAGTATTTTCAACCACTGGATGAGAAACTCTGTGGGAAAGCAGGCATTTGATGTCGAAGACCACTGTAAAGCACATTAATGGAAGTGCAGGGACTAACTGGGTAACAGCAATGGAATTTTTTGAAATAAGAGATAGAGGATGGTCCTCAGGTAATCACAGATAGTGCTGTTCTCTCAGATTAAAAAAAAAAAAAAACAACAACAAAAAAGTAGTTGCCGTACATATTTCAGCAACTGTTAATATAAAAAATTTCTCATCTGATCGTCACAGATTTGCCTGAAAAAAATTCAGGGTATAGATGCTCTTCCTAGTAGGAAATATGCAAAATTTCAGGTCCCTATTTTCATTAGTTTAAAAAAAAAAAGTTAAATGTTGAAGGTGGGGGTGTTTAAAATTCTGTTCTCCAAAAAGCTTTTTGAGCTAGGTCCTTCACAGTTTTTAGGGAAATATCTGATACTATGGCTCTTTGACTCTGGACTCCCAAGAGTGTAGCTCAAGTTAACATAGAATGATGGATGCTTAAAATCCCTTAAATATTGGGATGTCCCATCTTTTAAAGCAGATCTGGAGTTCTGTAGAAACCACAATTTTGCAGGTAGAAGACTGGTGTTTTATTTACAGCTCCTCATATACAGTACAGGGTACATGATATTTTGTGAAACAGTCCAGATCAGGTGAATGGTTAGTAATGACACTATATTCCAAATCCAAATTAAGTTGTTTTGAAAGTGCAAAGTCATACTAATATTCTATCCATAATTTGTGATGGTGTTCTCTCTAAATTTTCCAACATAAATTTTTTTGATATTCTCGTATTTACGGGGTCAGGTGGGAGGCATTTGATGGACTAATGTGGAATGATCCTCCTATTAGTCCCACATACTTGTTCATGTAAGGTGTCAATCCGTCTATACTACACTACATGGACAAAGTATTGGGACATCTACACATTACACCTATGGGAGCTTTTATCACATACCATTCTAAATCCACAGCCATTCATTCTACATATTTTTGGAATGAGTCTGTGGGAATTTCTGCCAGTTCAACCAGAACAGTATTTGTGAGGTCAGACACTGATGGTGGATGAGTGGGCCTGGCTCACAGTCTCAATTCTAGTTTAGCTCAGAGGTGTTTGATGTGGTTAAGGTCAGGGTTTTGTGGGGGCCAGTCAAGTTCTTCCACACCAAACTCATCCATCCATGGCTGTATGGAACTTTTTTTGTGCACTGGTGTGCAGTCATGCTGGAACAGAAAAGAGGCTTTTTCAAATGGTTCCCACAAAGTTAGAAGCACAGAATTGTCCAAAATGTCTTGGTAATCTTAAACATTAAGATTTCCCTTCACTGGAACTAAGGGACCCAGACCAGCCTCAGAAAACAACCCCTTAGCATTATCCCTCCTCCTCCAAACTTGACATTTAGCACAGTGCCGTCATGCAGGTAGCGTTCTCCTGTCATTTGCCCAAACCCAAACTCTTCCATCAGATCGCCAGATAGAGAAGCGTGATTTTTCACCTCACAGAACACAATGTTTCCACTGCTTCAGAGTCCAGTGGGGGCATATGTTACATCACACCATCTAATGTTTGGCATTGTGCTTGGTGATGTAAGGCTTGCATGTATCTGCTGGACCATGGAAACCCAGGCCATGAATGTTTGTAAAGGCAGACTGCATAGCTAGATGCTTTATTTTATACACCTGTGGCAACGGGACTGAAAAAACACCTGAATTCAATGATTAAGAGGTGTGATCCAATACTTTGTCCATATAGTCTGTCGATCTGTCTGTCTCATTCACACTGTATCTCTCTTTTTGTATTATTCACACACCTCAAATACAGTCACTGATTTTTTTCAGTTGCTGCTGTGCCACGACTCTAAAATCCCTCCGAGCACCTGTCAGCAGAGGGAGAAGCGGGTGCTGCAGGTGTGTGCATTGTGTGTATGTGCACACGCATGAGAGGAAAGGAACTGTTAGGAAAGAAAGAGGGAGAGAGAAGTGACACTCATTTACCACATGATGCAAGGAAGAAACACGCTGTCTTTCGTGGAAGCCCGTGTCACAGGTGACAGTCGCTGACAGGGCCATGAACAACCCTGTCAGAAAGGTAGGAACCAAGGAGGGGGAACCACAGGGAATGTATATGGTATTCTTTATATAGCAAATGGCAAAAAGAGTGAGTATAGGCGTTGGCCATGATTGCAGGGAGAACAACAGTCTAGCACATTGTTAATAGTGAATTGATGTAGTGAAGAGAATAACATATATAGCCTGAGGTCTTTGTGTAAGATGGGAAAAGCAACTGTGACGCACGGCAACTGCAAAAGATGGATTCTCCCTGTGGAAATTGGTCTAATACCAGGAGGTTTATTCCTTAGAAACCCTTACTGCCTTTAAAAACATTGTGATTGTGATTAGAAAAAGGGAAAGACTGTAGATAATCAAATTCACTTCTCTGGTGGTGTTTTTTTTAATGCAAATTGGAGCATCAAACTCTCTAGTTCTGTCAACATAAATCCTGTCTGCTGAAAGTTTTACTTGTCCTCAAGATTTCCTAAATCAGTACAGCTTCAGACTTGGCATTTGCAATCATAAAACAAGTTGTAATCCCTAATTAGCAGGCTTTAATTTTCCTAACGGGAATGAACTTTTGCTCAAATTAGAGGTTCCATTAAGTTTTGATTCTAACCTCCAGCGCATGCTGTATGTGGGGAAATGAGTGCGAAGGAAACGATATCTCTACCTAATGTGCAGTGCCAGAAAGATAATGGCAGTTTCAAAAATGCCAGGGACATTAGCATTCCTGCTTCGTTCTGTGTGTGTGAGGTCTCAGTTTTTAAGTAAAAAAAATAAATTGGTGTTTGTCAGCAAAAACTTTACTCCCCCAATGCACACCTCCTCTTCATTAGACAGTTCATCAGCAATCTATCATCTTATGTATTATTTATGAGCAGAGCCAAGTTTATTCTAAACACTAGCACAGGTTTCTTTAGTTATTTAGGTTTCATTTATTTTTTAAACTAGTGTCAGCCCTATTGTATATTTAGAGACAGGGAGAGAGCCCCCTACGCTTGAGAAAATGATGCTTTTCTGCTTAATGAGGACTTGTTTCCTCCCAGCACTGCCACCTCAACCCAAGCAGAGCACCAGGGTTTGCTGCTCTGCCAGGCTGTGCTCAGACTTGTATGCAAATATCCATTTTTCAATCAACCTTGTGCTTCAGTCTAAGCCGTTCGATATAGGTCTGGCCTTTTGCAAAGTAATTCACCCAGAATTCCTTTGACCTCCGAGGTCAACGGGGTGGAATGACACCTTTAATCACTAACCTCCACTCAGTGTTGACTGAGACATAGGGAGGTCACTTAAAGTAAACCAGCACTCTGGTTGCATTTAAATAAGCAACTCATGGTGGTGTAATGGCATTGACTGAATCATCTAAGCGCCTCTGTCTGTGATATGATAAAAACATTTTGCACCAGTGTTTGGAACTGTAATAGGAAAATTTGCATTATAATAGTATTAGCCCTGACCAAGATGTTTATTAACTCACTTGCTGCCTTGTTTTCACAGACTCAACCAGGTACCTCTGAAACTGTTTCTGGTCATGCAGTATGTTAATGAAAATAAATACTGTGGCGGTTGGCAGTAGCGAAATAAAGCAATTAAAAGTGAGTTAACTTAAACAGTCTCCGTATTGCATAAACGCATTGTTGCATTATGGCAGCATAGTGGTGGTGGTGTAGTGGTTGGCACTATTGCCTCACAGCAAGAAGTTCCCTGGGTGAACCCTGACTGGGAGCTTTTCTGTGTAGAGATGGCATGGTACCAGAAATTTTAGTACTCAGTAAAGTCCAATCCAGTTTATTTATAAAGCACTTTTAAAAAAAGCTAAAATGCTTACCAAATTGCTGTTCAACAAAATAAAAGCATACAATTTTAAATTAAAAACAAAGATTAAAAAAGACATATGATAAAAAGATAATTAAAAACAACAGACATGGAACTGGAAATGTAAATAAGAAATAAATAAGTCATCTCACACTGGGTAAAAGGCCGGGGAGGGGGCTTGGAGCGCATTCTCTTTATGCTTCATGTCATACTTTTAACGCCACAAGGTTCTATGTGAAAAAATACAGACAGCGAGAAACAGACTTACTGGCGGTTTGGGAGTTCCAGGTGAACTTGCATCCATTGGTCTGTCAGTCTATGAGCACAGCCGCAGGGAGAACAATAATTGCAGTAACCAACAGAGGCCGCTCTACTCTCTCCTCTCCTCAAAAACTCGAGGGGGAGAACATGCTCCAAGCCCCGCCCCTAACCCCCCCTCCACCTCAAAACACTGCCAGTAAGTTGAAACTGAAAAGATAAAACTGAAGCTGAAAACCAGAAAATTGAAACTGAAAAAAATGACAGTAAAAAAATCTGAAGATTGGCATAGAAAAAAACGTCATAATCCAAAAAATATCCACAAAAAGTATTGTGTTATGTTGTGTATGTAATATGTTAAACTGGGAGTATTTATTCCTTTGGTCTAAAAAGTATGATAAAATCAATGGTATATTACCTTTATTGAATCAATTATCACTCCTTGGTCAGCCACCGAGAATGCAAACACTTTGACACTTGACTGCTTTTCTTAGTAACAAGGCGAGTGGAGCGATCCCATCAGCTGCACTAGTTGCCATCTTTCCACATGTAGATTTTGCTGTGCCATTTGTAGTTTCTCCTGTGTTTGTGCCCGGCCTTATTCTTCTTCAGCTTGTAAGGATAAGCAATTTCCCCCTGGGATTAATAAAGGATTTTGATTCTGATTCTGCCACCCCCATTATTTCTGTGAAAAACTTCAGCTTCAGTACTTATGCAATATCCTGTACTTGCACTGCATCTGGCACTGGAAAAATAAAGGTATCATCGCAATTTCAGAATTTTGGTACCGAACTGTGTCGGTTCGGGTGACATCTCTGTTTCTGTGTACAGTTTGTACTCTCTCCCTCTGCTTGTGTGGGTTTCCTCCAGGTAATCAGGCTTCTCCCACAGTCCAAAGACATGCTCGTTAGGTTAATTGGAGATTCTAAAGTTGGCCAAGGATGATGGGTCGATAAAGTACACAGAATAGAACACTGTATTAATGGATAGTTAAATGTGGCTTGCAATCTAAAGTGCTTTGAGTGGTCAATAAGACTAAAGAAGTGCTATATAAATGTTAGTACATTGCAGCACACTTCCAACAAACTGTTGATATTTTGAGGCTTTTTAACCCTTTAAAAAGCAGAAATGATTGGGTTTTTTTTTTAAGTGCGCACCTTCAGCTGCTCCCCTGTATTTCCCCAAGGGGTTACCGCAGCAGGTGAATCCACATAAATGATTCGGCACCAGTTTTATGCAAGATATCCTTCCTGATACAGTCCTCCCATTGTAGAAGAGATTTGTGTCTCCACCTGGACTCAAACCAGTGAGCTTTCACACACAAGACAAACTTTTAAACCACTAGACTATGGAGACATGATTGTTTTGCTTTATGATGAATTCAAACGGACAGGCAAACGTCTTTACAGTTTTTTTGGCACATATCTCAAAACATTTTTAAATTTCTCAGCATGAAGATTAATTTTCCAAAACAGCTCACATGTTCAACAAAACACTATAGTTCAGTCACAAAAGGCTGTAACTCATTCAAAAACTTTAATTCATGAGTGAAAATGAAGTTTTTGTGTTCATGAATAAGTCACTGTGACCAGAATCTTCTGATTTCTTGGTCTCGCCCTACATGTTTTCACTGATATTGAATTCCTTTTGTAGCAGACTTATTTTTCTGAAGATAAATAAGTGACTGCTATTGTGTATCAAAATTAAGTCTTGATTTCAAGAGCACACCCTTTTACATTCTGCTTTTTAAAGTAAGAAAGCACTTACAATTTCACTGAAAAAAATGTTTTATTTTTAGTTTAATGTTCACTGTCAAGGGGAAGCAGGAGGTCCGGGATGTTTGTAATTAGTACAGATTAACAGCTGAAATCTGCTTATTGTAGCAGTGCTTTTGTACACTGCTGCCCAAGTCACATGCGTTCCTAAACCAAGTCTGGCAAAAAATATTGAAGTTATAGGATGAGTATTAGATTAATTTTTGTGTTTCACACCTCTCCTCTAGACTACGCTTGGCCTTCCTCTGGTTTAGACCCAGGAACTGCCAAATCATTTCATGCCCTTGTGGACTTTATGGTCAAATTCCCGAGGCAATGTGCCAAGTCTGCTATTAAGGAGGGAGAGGTTCAGGAAATTTTTGGAGGATTTCTTTTCAAACAGATCATATTCATCCTAATAAAATGTCATTAAAAGGCGTAACATTTGTCTGTTGGATAATAGACAATGGAGTTGGAGGGGCTACTGCCAATTTAAATGGGAGTTTTTTCTGAGTTTCTATCTTTACCTTTGTTTTGTCATCTTTAAGTTTGAGTTTACCTGCTATTTTTCAGTTTTATTTTTCTGACTGATTCTTTTCTCAGCCTGAGTTTTTCTTCAGTTTTGGTCAAACTGAGCTGCACAGTAATTAGGCTGCACTAATCCACTACTGGGGGGAAAATGGAGGCAAAAAGCAATGTGGACTCTTGAACTGTTAAATTTTGTGAAGCTTGAGTGAACAAACAGCATCTTTGCTGCTGCACGATGCAATACGCTACTAAATCATGGATAAGGTGACTATAACCTGCGAGTAATTCAAATCTGTGGCAAGGTTTGCTGGAGCTTAAATTTGATTGGTCAGTTCATGTGACAAAAAGTCACCTGACTGGCCCATCCATTTTATCAGTGAAAGTGACAGACTTACATTTATTTACACAACTGAAATAGTAAACATTAATCTTCACCACTTTATTTCTGGGTCTACATAAACATGGAACTTTTTGAGCTTAAACTATAGCAGAGACTTACGCCATGCCGGTATTCACATTTCCACTTGCATTCATGTGATGGCTTGTAATATCGCAAATCATCGTCCAAATGTTGAACAAATATTGTCATACAGAGTATGGATGTGCGCTACTAGTTTCCCTTGCTTGTTGGGACCAGAAAGTCGGTTAAATTAACTATTTTTCGCTTATTACTGTACAACGGCAGTTACCTGTTTGATCAAAGATGTTATGACTTCACCCTTCACTAACTGGAGTTTCAGGGTTGATGGTCAGCTGAGCCTCTCTCTCTCTGTGATGGGAAGTTGTAAACAAGCGGTGGAAAGTAGACTAGCAGTGTGGGACAGATGGCAGTTGCTGAAAGCAGAGCAGTTCTGCAGTATTTTGTTGTAAAAAATGAAAGGGTGTGTCTTGGCTGTGTCAAGACTAAACCCACATAGCAAAATTGGTCTGGCCCAGTTCTGATCCTCACAATGCACTTACATTCGGCCCACATACCGCAAAGAATGACAGCCCTTTGGGGGCCCCGATCTGGTTTGCCAGAGGCGGCCCACACATGGGCCGGCATGAAGCTAGCTGCAGACACATTGGTGGACCTATGCTGGCTCAAAACAGTTTCACCACAGGCACCAGATGTCACCCTAATGTATACTTTAATTAAGCCATGTAATAACGACACATGCCGTATTTGGCCCAGAGTAAAAAATGCCTCAACAACGGTGATAAAGTTATAAGAATAAAATTAATTTTGTATTTAATAACTTATTCTAAATAACAATATATATTAAATAACAATATATGTATTAAATGAAATGTGGGTGTGTTGTGACAGAAGGATAGCAGCAAGAATAAAAGGGAAGGTTTACAAGACGGAGTGAGGCCTACCATGATGTATGGTCTGGAGACAGTGCCATTGACAAAAAGACGGGAGGCAGAGCTGGCAGAAATTTTTGCTGGGAGTGGCGAGGATGGACAGGATTAGAAATGAGTACATCAGAGGGATAGCCCAGGTTAAGAAGTCTGGAGATAAAGTCAGAGAATCAAGGCTGAGATGGTTTGGACATGTGCAGAGGAGGGACAGAGGATATATTGAACAAAGGATGTTAAAAATTGAGCTACCAGGCAGGAGGAGAAGAGGAAGACCACAGAGAAGATTAATGGATGTAGTGAAGGAGGACATGCAGAAGGTTGGTGTGAGGGAAGCGGATACAAGGGATGGGATGAAATGTGGATGTGTTTATTAGTTTGATTGCACTTAATTGCCATAAACTCTGAAAGATGAAACTCAATTAGGAGTGGGGTGGTGGTGTATGAAAAACCAGTAAAGGTAGAAAAACATTTTAAAGTTAAGACTTAACAGTTGTTTGTGGCTCACACTTAAGAGAACACATGTGTGCTTTTTTGTATGAAACAGATGTGGGCAATATAAGCTCACCAACAGTCAACCCACATGTGGCATGGACAGATCTGGGCCACATGTGGCCTGCTGTCATATGAACAGTGCCATCTTTGCCAGACTTGGCCCAAGTCCTGTTGATATACCACTTGCCATGCCAGCAGTGGTGGCTTGATGCCCCAGACCTGTCTGCTATGTGGGAATTGACGTATAAGCATGCCAAAGTAAGGTGTAAACTCAATGTGCACAGGCATGTGGCGCTAGCCTGTAAGAAAAGAAGGCTGCTGCTAATACTGTTAACATTAGCAACACTCAGCGAACTAATCTGACACGTGTGTGCCCCGTTACACAACGGAAAATCCTTCACATTTCAGCAATGTTTAAAACACAATGTGATTATCAAAGAACGAATAGTTTCAAATAGCTCTTAAATACACATGCAGTATTTGTATGTTAAACTAACTAGGAAATAACATCCCAGTAATAGCTGCATTTTGCAACACCAAAAAATAAACAATAAAGAAGAACAGGGCATGCTAGACTTTTTTATTTCATTGTCCAATATGTATTGTCATTTTGTGCAGCCCTACTTCAATCCTTAAGTTGACTGGACAGCAGCACCAACACATTTAGGAAACTGTGACTCTGCAAGTGATGACCTATGACACAATGAAATAACTGCAACCTATTTTGGTGAGTTACATTTTTTTAAACAATACCCAAGCATCATCATATCTTTTAGGATTGCAGCCATATTTAACCACACCCCAACATTGTTATATTGACATTAAATAAGCCTGTTATTTATGTGGAGGTGGATGGCTGTAACATTTAACAGTCTTTAGCTTTGTGTAGCAATCTTTCATGCAGAACTCAAAACATTATGCCATACAATTAATATTCACTTCTTTGTTATTTGTGTTTTAGTACTCTAACCTCAGTTGTGCCTTGAACTTAGTTTATTTACCAAAACCACAGTCATTTGATGATCTGACTTGAGATTATATTGAACAGGTGAAAAACAAATCCAACATGTTGTCATTGGGAGTGAAAGAAGCTGTTTTTGAACAGAAATTGGCAGAATAGTCCAGTTGTATATTTGTAATGTCCAGTTATAAGCCTTTCAAAGAGAAAAACTTCACTCTTTTCCAACATTTACCCGCAAGGTGCCCTTGAGCAAGGCAATAAACTTTTAATTACTCAAGTGAGGCAGTTTAATAGCCAGCAGTACAGGACCAGTTTTACAGTGTGTGTAGCCCTGCTCTCTTGTGACTTTAGGCTGCTACAATAAATATTGTCTGTGTAAACAAGTCTAGATATCACAGAGCTAGAAAATATGACCTAACCATATATACCATAAGTCTGAACTGTAGGGAGGAATTACACATTTAATACTGTTACTCTCAGCTGATGCTTCCCCACTTCAGCATACAGTTGCAATCACTGAGTAGTTTATCTGAGCTGTAGGATCAGTCTCTGTAGTTAGACACCTCATCTCCCTCTTTAACATACACACCCAAATGCCAGATCTTCCATAAGCCCAATGATTTAAAATAAGATACGCTGTAAATCCACTTGAAGACACTTCACATCTTCCATAGACGCCAACATACTAATATGCACAGAACTGTTTAGCTTGACTAGCGATTCTTAATAAGGAAATAATTGTAAAATTATATTGAAAATTGAGAAATTATGCAAATTTGCATGTATTCTGCACACCTTTTAATTCAAATACATGTAGAGCAATCATGGCAAATTGATTAAAGTTTTGATTGGAGGAGAATTTCTGAATGCTGTTTAGTTATCAGAGATGTGCCTTTATAAAACAGCTAATCAAACTCCTCCCCCAAAAAGGAAAAAAAGTCTTTGTGTGACCTGAATAATGTCTAACTAATCAAGGAACAAAGGAGCTGCGCACACACATGCACACACATATACAGAGACAGAAAATCCGGTAACTCTGATTCTTCTCAGTAAAGCCCTGCAGGTGTGGTCCACTCCTCCTGTGCTATTAGCACAGCCTATCATTGGTATTCATTTCCCGCTCCTAATTCCCCCACAGTATTTTTTTTCCTTCTCACTTGACAGAGGACCGTGGGTTAAACGCCGAGGGGAGCGCTTCATCACGACTAGATCTGATCCAATTAAATACAGATTTAATCAGCCCCGCAGTCGGTGAGTGAATACTCAATGTGATCAGGCCGTTGGTAACTGGAGGCCCGTCAGAGTTGACGCTGGTTTCCATCCCCAAGCCAGAAGATAGGCTCAGTGGGTGAGGAAGCACCTTGATTCTATCTGACCTGTCAGTTGGGCACATTCACATAACTGTAGATGGGATTGTTTTTTTTATTGACCCGTTTGAACATTGAAGCTATTTCTTAATTCTGTGCAGTGTCCACTAATCCTTGACTCATAACACAATGTTTTATTGTGAGATGCTGAAGCAGCAGGAAGTGTCGATGCAAACAGTCACAAAATAAAGATTTAGGAAGTGAACAGGCTGGGCATTTTTGGGGTTAACATTTCATATACTGCCCTGTGTACCAGTGGTCACATGGAAAGCATGTTGAAAAAACACCTTCCCCTGCCAGAGAGGAAGATTTTACCTCCTTCTTCCCAAATGGCTGCAGCTGCTGATTGTTGAAACCTTTTACTCTGCAGAGGAAGCAGTCCTGTGATATGAAATACAGCTCCCCGGTGCCCCATCAAAGTCCACTGTAACTGCTGTGTCACCTTCAGAGTTCCAAGGGAGGATTGTACATGGGGAGCTGCTGCAGAGCCTACTAATGAGAAGTCATTGGGAAACGGGTTGCTTTTTAACATAGCCCAATGTCTGGGGTCGTTTTAGTTGTGACCTGAGACTTAATTACAAATCCTGCTATTTTGTGTGTGTGTGTGTGTGTGTGTGTGTGTGTGAGTGAGTGAGTGAGAGAGTGAGAGAGTGAGATTGGCAGTCTGTGACTAGATATTGCTGTGAAAAATAGCGTCTCTGGCTGTCATTCAAATGTGTAACTGTAAATAAGTAATGCCTGTCTCAGTTAGCCACATCCCACACAATGCAAACATAACACACCATGTCATTAAGTGCACTGTTTAGTATGTGAACCAAATCCAACCTGGCAGGCAGATTGCTCTGGCTGCCGAATCTAACAAGCTGGGGGTTTGTTCCTCATTGAGTATGCCAGTAAGGCTGGAATCAACCAAAGAAAATCATAGTCAACTGATATGTACCTGTTTTTCAACTGCATGAGCTTGAGATACTGAGAAGTAAGTTTAATAACCATAATATCCATAGTAGTAAAATCCCATTGTGATATTTTATGCAGTTTGAAAAGAGAGGAGGCTCTGACACAAGCTTTAGACATGGCATCTGTTGCTGGATATGCCATTACAATCCAGTTCTTTAACCAAACATTTTGAATATGCCAGATCTGATATATGGACTGTGCAATTATCAAATTTATATTCAGTTGTGATTTTGGCCTTTAACTATAATGAAGACAAGATGATCAAGATAAAAATGTTCATTGTGCTGCATTTCATTTTGCGATTATGCGCTTCTTTTTTCTTATGTTATAAATCCAGTGCACCTCTTTACCACCTATTTATGCTGGAGTGTCTTTGCCCCACTCTAAAATCCAAAACTCAATCAGCACCAGGGTTGGGTAGGTTTAATTCGTAATGGAAAAGATGATAGCAAGAAAGACTTTGTTTAACTAGAAAAGTAAAACCAAGCTGTTTGGAAACACTAGCTTCAAACTGTATGACTTGAATCAACAAACATGTATATATTATTGGTAAAAACCAATGCGTAATGTTTCAAAAATGTAACATTTAACTGTCTTTAAGGACTGCGATAGTGACCATCTATCCATTTTCTAACTGCTTATCCACATTTAGGGTCAGAGGAAACTGAATTCTATCCTAGCTGCCATATGATGAGAGATAGAGTACAATTCATTTTTATTTATATACCACCAATTCACAACAAAAATCACCTCAAGGCACTTTAAATTGTAAGATAAAAGAGCCTAAAATATTAGATAGAGAAAACCCCAACAATCAGACTATCTCCTATGAGCAAGCACTTGGCAGTAGTGGTATGGCAAAATTCCCTTTTAACAGGAAGAAACCTCCATCAGAACCGCACTCAGAGAGGGGAATTCATCTGCCTCAACTGGTTGGAGGATGAGGGGAAAGAGAACAGAAGAAAGGAGAGCAAACAGAGATGAGGACCAAACATAAATTATGGGAGAGAGAAGACAAAATTCATTTACATGACACTGGTGTATACATGGGGAGTGAACCCTAGGCAGGTTGCCATTCCATTGCAGGGCTAACACAGAGAAACAGACAACCATTCACCACTCACATTCACACCCACATTCAGTTTAAAATCACTAATTAACCTAGCATGCCTGTCTTTGGACTGTGGGAGGAAGCCAGAGAACCCAAAGAGGATCCATGCAGGGACAGGGAGAACACTGATGTACTGCCTTTCTATTTCTGTAAGTTACACTGGTGATAATCAGACCAGTAAGAATTTGTTCTGATGAGAGGGTATCAACCAACCTATCGACCACTTGGTCTGCAGACTACAGCCATATGAACTGGTCTGTTATTTGAAAGCAAACAAGACGTTCCTTTTTTTCTGCTTCTTTAACTTTTTACATTTGTGAATTAGGGGCATAACCTGAGCGTTAGTGGAAATCACAGTATTCCCTGACTTTTATTAAAAAGCCATAGAACAGGATGGCTTTAACTGCAATATACAAAAAAGCTTATCTATTATATAGAAAAACCTGAAATTAACACACAAATTACTTTTGCAGTATGTTTAATATTTCCCACAAAATGGTCCAAAGAGATGTAATTTGTTAATTACTTTGTGAAATGATTCCAATTTTTATTGTGAGCATTTCAGTCACATCCTGCCCCAGGGATGGCTATCTTTCACTCTTCTTCCACCTCAGATCAGTAGTCTTTAATTGCCTCTTGTGTTTGGGGAAGACTCACATCACCTGTTATTTCCATGTGTAAATGAGATGAGGACAGAAAGGTTACCCTGAGCCCCATAAGACTGTGCAGTCCTTTACGTTGGTCTCAGCTCACCCCTGTTTTAGTCTGATATCTCAAACAGAGCTGTGTTTGAAGTGCTCGGTTGGGTGCCTGTGCATTCTGCACTCAGGCACGAGTCGTGGTGCTTGTTCAACTCCGGCAGCCGTTCTGTAAGTTCCTTCTTTTGTATTTGCATACTGAACAAACAGGAAATTGTGTTCATTTGTATGCAAATGTGTTTGTCCCCAAGGCTGGGATTTTGAATTAAAAGTTTTACCGTCCCATTAATTCCAAATTACACACAGGCACTGACATGGGCTCCTCCACCCGGCAGGGGGGTATCCGATTTGCCATCCAAACACATCTCTGTCAGTTTAGGCTGTTTAGTTTGCCATCTGCGAAACTGAGCCGGAATTTGGATTTAATCCGGTCCGCTGATTTGCAGATTGATCGTCTGCGTCACGTTGCAATCTCCTCTTAATTATCTCACAAAAATATGCAAAGATTTTGGTGTGATTGATATTCGAGAATACTACTAGAGACAGACGTGAGGAGGCCTTGGAGTGTCTGACTGACAGGTTGTGAGCAGCATGGTGAATGAGAGGGAGTAGTGAAGGCCGTCCACCATGCCGCTGTAGCACACCTCATCAGCCCTGCTCATTAAAATACATGTACAACCTTATGAAAAATGCATGACCCCATCAGTGACGTGTGGCATGTATGGCCTGATGCTGACAGTCAAGGTAATATGAAAAATTAGCACTTACGCATCTGCTTCTCCAAAGGGTCTTGTCTTTATCATAATATTGCAGATCAAGCACTAACACTGTACTAATTCAACCCATTGATTATGATGATTGAATACCTAGTCTGACTCTAGATAGACAGATTTATAGACAGATATGGAGCTAGTGGCACTCAAAATAATGAATGAGAAAGTCTGCATGCAAAAAAGATGAATTAATCAGAGTCAAATTAATCGATCAGTGTTCTGATCTAAAGGACACCCTCTCCAGCTTTCCTGTTTTCACCACCTTATGAAAAGACCATAAAATAAAAGTGATAAAGGCATTCTGTTTGAAGTCTTTTCTTAGAGTATGAAGTGAAAAGGCTTGATGTTTCTCTGACTGAGTTATTTTGTTCTTCTGTTTCTTCAGTTTTACTGCTACTGTTATTAAATATTTATCATGGTTTGTCCACATATAATTCAAGACTTGTTCATCAGAAAATGTATACTTTGAATGAAGTGCAAAAAACATTTGCAAAATTCATCAAGACAAATATAAAAACACCCAATCCCATAAAGGTGTTGCAGCTGCTGAATAAACAACTATCTATGAATGTGTAAAAGCGATTAATTTCTGCACAGAGAGAAAAGAACACAACAACATCCACACAATACAGTTCACAAATTAATAATGCATGGAGCACATCTTGTATACATGCAGACTTTTGGCAGACATCTGATGTCTCTGTGTGATGAGCCAAGGGAGACACATCATTTTTGACTCTCCAGTCAGAGAGTGATGGTGGCTGAGTGTTTGGTCGCCAGGTTTGCTAATGAAATGGGGAATCTGGCTTTGTGTCTCTTCAAAGACTTTAAAATGGGCTGTGTTCTTAGGCACTGATACAGTACCTAACCAGTACGGAGCCAGTGATTTGGAAAACAAAAGAGGACTTTGACAATGAAACGTACAGGCAGTGAGAAGAGGAATTTTCCCATTTGCTAAGAAAATTAAATAAACTTATATTATGGCTTAGTCCACTGAGTTTAAGCATTTACTTTTTTCTAATCTACACAAAGTGTCAAATTTCAAACTATTCCTACTCACTGTTATCCTAAGAGGAATAGGTGCTGTCTTATTATAAATAAACAAGCTTTATGTTGAATAAAGCACAGCCTCTTTCATATTGTGTATAGCAATCTCCCTGTATTGACTGTGACTGCATAAGTGCTGCTAACAGTTATTTTGGCAATACTTTATCTCAATAAAAAAACAATATTCAGAACATCTATTCAAAGAAATTGGCTTGCAAGTTTCATGCAGTTGTTTATTATTTGTACTAGAAAAATCAATATATAACTTAGGAACAGATGGAATAGGATTGTTTTGCACCTGATCAAAACAATTTTACGACACTCAAATAATGCCTGACAGCTTTCTGTTTTTATTAGTGGGATTGGCATTCTCATGTACTGCTCGGCAGAGTAAATGTAGTCATATAATTTTTAAAAGTTTTTAATCTTTACTTCATAATTATATTTGTGCTTTTAGAGGGTCAGAAGTGGTTTAGCTCACTTCAGGTTGTTTCCTTGGTCTTGGTTTTATTTATGTTTTTTGGTTTTTATTATTATGGAGCGTGTTTGTCAGGGGAAAGTTTTAAGAAGTTCAAAATAATACATATCACAAAAACAAACATCACTTTGTCCTGAGAATTAATCCTCAATCATGCAGACATCCCAGTCTGTTAACAAAATGTACTCTTGCTGGCCACTTTATTAGATACACCTGTTCATCTGCTTCTTCTTCTTCTTCTTCTTCTTCTTCTTCTTCTTCTTCTTCTTCTTCTTCTTTCGGCTGCTATTTCATGCAATTATTTAAACAACCAATTGCATGGCAGTACCTCAATTCATTTAGGTTTTCAGGCATAGTCAAGATGACCTGCTGAAATTCAAACCAAGCAACAAAATAGGGAAGAAAGGTGACTTTGAACATGGCATGGTTGTTGATGTCATACAGGCTGGTCTGAGTATTTTTAAAAAGTACTGATTTGCTGTAGTTTTTCCACAGAAATATCTCTTGGGTTTATAGAGAATGGTCTGAAAACGAGAAAATATTCACTAAGCAGAAGTTCCCTGGGTGAAAATCCCTTGTTGATGCCAGAGGAGAATGGCCAGACTGCTTCCAGCTGATAGGAAAGCAACAAAACCTCAAGTAAACATTCATTACAACCAAGGTATGCAGAAGAGCATAATACATCAAATCTTGAAGCAGCAAAAGACCAATCTGGATGCCACTCCTGTCAGCTAAGGACAGGAAACTTAAGCTACAGTTCAAAAGCCCTTACCAAAATTAGACCCTAGAGGATTGCAAAAACATTTACTGGTCTTATGAGTCTCGATTTCTGTTGTAACATTTAGATTGTATGGTCAGAATTTGGCATAAACAACATGAAAGAATGGATCCATCCTCCCTCATATCAACAGTATAGAGTGGTGGTGTTGTATTATTGCGACTGATATTTTCTTGATATACTCTGGGCCCCTTAGTACCAACTGAGCCTTGTTTAAATCCCACAGTCTACCTGAATATTGTTGCTGATCATGTCCATGGCTTTATGACTCCAGTGTACCTATCTACCTGTGGCTGCTTCCAGTAGGAGAATGTGCCATGTCACAAAGCTCAAATCATCTCAAACTGGTTTCTTGAACATGAAAATGTGTTCACTGTACTCAAATGACCTCGACAGTCATCGGATTTCAGGCCAACAGAGCGCCTTTGGGTTGTGGTAGAACAGGAGAAATCCTCATCATGGATGTGCAGCTTACAAATCTGCAGCAACTGTGTGATGCTGTCATGTTGATATGGACATGAATCTGTGAGGAATGTTTCCAGCACCTTGCTGAATCTATGCCATGAAGGATTAACACTGTTCTGAAGGCAAAAGGTTGTCCAACTCAGTATAAGAAAGGCGCACTTAATAAGGTGGCCATTGAGTGTTATAAAAATATCTATAAATGCCTGATAAAAAAAAGAAATTCGGTAAATGCCTCATTTTTGTTAATTTAGTTTTGATTAACTATGATACCCTTGCTAAGTGCACACTGATTGCAAAACAAAGCAAAACTGGCTCCCTCATTGGCATTTGTTGGCAATCGTCTGAAATCTATTTATGTAAAAAAATAAATAAATAAAAGTCACAGGTAAAATTTGAATATAAAGTGCATCAACTTGCTGCTTGGCCTTATGTCACATTTGTTTTCCATATGATTGAAACTGCTCTGAAGTGCTCACAGAAGTTAAAAAAATATCTAGATGTAATGATAAAGGTTTTTGAGCCTACATCTGTTTGTTTTGGTGACAACTCTTCGTCTGGAATAAATTTGTAATAGATTTTTATTCAGGGAATTGAAGCGAATACTAAAAGTAATTTGATTGCTTAGTCATGTTATGTGCCTCATTGTCCTTTCTCACTATTTCAGAGGACCTGCCACCTTTTTACCATCTGTGACAGAAGGTACTGCTTAGTAATGAGAGTGGCTGATATGTTTCTGCACCAGTGGCACTCAGACAAATTAGAGGCTGTTTATTGTACTTCGTGGACAAGGTGAATTTGAGATTGTGAGAGGGGGATACAGAAGGAGGAGGTAGTTTTTCATGATAAAAGTACATGCGCTGAATATTACAGCTATTAATTATTGTTTTATAATGCAACATGGTGATGTAGTTGTGTGTATTAGAAATTATAGGATTGGGTTACAGGGCCACTATTTCTAGCTTCTAATAAATCTGTTTGGTCTCTCTGTTTTTGTCAGATATACAGATTTAAGTTAATGCATGTGGAAAAAAAGAGGCCCCCTTAATCAATCACTAGCCAGAGCAAGTGACAACTGATTAATAATCATCAGAAGAGAAACCTCAACTGGGTTTCAAAACTCAATTCAGAACAGTAAATTTATTGATAACCCCTGAAGCTGCTGACAGCTTCTGTGCCTTTTTGCTGTTTTATGCCCAGACTATTGTTCTGTCTTTTAATGAACTGTCACAGAGCACAGTATAGTCTGTAATGTTTAGCTTCTGAGGTGAGGAATGTTTTAACAATCGCCACAAGTTATAACAAGCCATTCTCTCATGAGTGCTAGGAAGAATATTTTGACCTGAAACAAAGCTTTAGCCTGGATCAAACCTGCAGTGTATGAGATGTAGGAAAGTAGCTTGCAAAAGTAGACACAAGGTTAAAGGAGGTGGCAGAAGAACGTGGCACAAAATCTACCAGCACCATTATCACAACCCCCAATATAGACACCACCGGTTATTAGCTTTGAATTGGGAGAATTGAATTAGACTGACTTGTCTTTAAAGGCTGCTAGAGTCTAGCTGCCAATGCCTTTTCTGCCTTTCTGCCCAAGATCCAGAGAGGGTCAGCGGGAGTGCGTGAGTGGGCAACAACCGGCAGTCGCAGCCACTCAGAGACACCCTGGAGGGGGGGTGAGGAGAGAGCCGACCACAGCTTGGCAGCTCCACTGGAGTCTGATAAGCTTTAATGGCATCGCCACAATGATTCACACCATGTGAGACATGCACACACAGGCAAGCACACACACTCACCCGCAGAAACACATACACACACCTCTAGTTGCCTTGTGAGGAATAATTTCTGGACCCTGGATGAATTTGCAGTAGCAGGGAGTCTCTATTTACCAGTAATTGCATTTCTCTGCCCTCTTTCAGCCCTGCCTTCAAAAATGTTCTGTGCCTCAGGAAGTTGAAGGTGGCTAGGGAAAAAGCAACAGAACATGTTGTTGGCCTCACACGGTGCTCTGCCACAAGTTGACAGCTTATAGGCCAATCTGTACCACACACGAATACAAGCTGTGTACGGTACATAACCTGTCAGAGACATGCTGCATCATCTGCATTTCCTGAAAACCTGCTCAGCCGAAACAGAATATATTTAACCAATGCATGTGTGTCTACTCTTTATACAATGACTTAATTGATCCATTACTCACCATCACCAGCAGTGCAATTATATCCCAGTAAATGAAGATGTTCAAACACAACATCTGTATTCTCTGCCTCTCTCTGTTGGTGTAAATCATGATTTATGGTGTAGGTATTCTGTTAATTTTTCATTGTGCAAGTGTCTAAAACTTACAGTATCTGTTGGCCTTCCAGAGACAGGATAAAAACAGTGTAGTATCCCTGGAAGTTTATGCTGGAAGCACATCATTTATATGCAGTTCCAATGCTCAGTTCCATGAAGGGTGATAAGGATGGGCTGGTATGTAGTGGATCTGATTTTCATGTGGGTAATTTGATGAGTTTTTATATCCTGGCACAGGCCTGGCTTTAATAGCTCCTTAAAAAATTCTCTCTACACTTTGATGTATTTTAAGATTTTTTTTTTTCATGTAGATAAGCCAGCTGTTCAGATTGGCCATTTTACACTTATAAAGAAAGACCAAACAAGTTTGTAGAACTATAAAGGAGTTTCCAAAATAAAAAAAAAGAACTAAGCAAAAGTTATACCAAGTTATACATTATGTTTACTAATTACAGTGGGTTGCATCCTTCGTGGTGAACAAGGTCAACATAGTGTTGCCTGTCTTACTTAGTCTTTATGCTGGAACTGTGGAATAAATTCCCTGTTGCCTCTCTCTTTCTGTCCTTTAAAGTGCCAAAGAGCTGCACATGCGCAGCTCTGCCCTCATGTTTAAGCCACACAGTACCATTCTGAAAGTGCTGTTTTATCACCAAGTGCATAAGTAAGCCCCAGCTAACTAAGTAGAGTGTCACACTCCCAGCCCCAGCCTTTCGGCTAGCATCCACTGGGCCAGCCAGCTTTGCTGGTGGAAACCCCGTCCTTCTTTGTATGAAGTCTCCATTAGAGTTTGGCAATTTGCTCAACAGCCTAATAATCTTATTGCCTCCCTTTGATATTGCCAATGATCGATATCATCGCCGCTGGGCAAAGAGGGTGATGTGCACCCATAAGGATAGCAGCCATCCACCCTGTGCAACACATAATATTCGGGCCATACATGAAAAACTCAACAGCATGTGGGTGAGAGAAACACAACACACTGGTAGTTTAGTTCTGATTTCCAGCATGAAGAAACTTACATGATGGCATTACAGCGTTGAATGATTGGCATTACTGTAAGTAGTTAACCTAAGTGGAGAGATAATCTGCTGAATAGCTGAAATGATAAAACTTCACAACAATTGCTGGCTCTTTATTTTTTTTTTTTTAACTTTAGACCTATAGCTCTACTGTGTTATCATATCACTTTGTTTTTTTTTTCCTGTGTAAAATCAATCACTTGTCCTCTGCCCTTCACCGTGCCCTCCTCAAACACAAGGGAGTTTTTCCCAACAAAGACTCCCGATGGAAGAAAAGTTAAAGACACCAGATAAACAGCCTCTCTGCAAGTGCACGGTCACATTTTGCTCTTACTTAAAAATCAATCCAACAGTCAGCAATGTCCTCGTGTTTTTGTTAGTTTTTGATAACCATGGATCAATGTCAGCGCTCCACAATCACACACATTAACTCCAAAGCTTGCTCAAGTCCGAGCATGAACTGTGTGCGTATGCCCACCCAGATACCTCTGTGTTTCAAGCATTGGTCATGTGTAGAGATGTCACGTGAAAGTCTAGTGAGACAGATTCTATTGATTATAAAACTCATAATAATGACCTTATTAATTTAATACATCACTACAGAAATGAAATCACCTTGATTAGAGAGCTATTGTGAGTCACTTTGATGATCTCTGATCCCTGACGTCATCGTCCGTTGGCACAAGCCTACACCCCTATGTAGTTAACGCTGCCCTGTTAGCCCTGCCGGTTAGTTTAGCTTAGCACAAAAACTGTAAACTGCTGAGGGCAAGCCTGGCTCTGTCCAAGTTTGAGTGCCTCTTGACTTTTCAAAGGGATTTAACCCTCATACTGCCAGCTATATGACCAGCTAGATGACCGGCAGTGAATGAAAACTCTGGAAGTGATCAGCAAGATGAC
>VUQH01022265.1:0-13037 GCA_015106775.1 Etroplus canarensis | reverse complement strand
CATTCTGTGTTTTAAAAAATTGTGCATCCCAATTGTGATTCTAGTATAGCTCAGTCTTTTTCATTTAGATTAAACTCTAAAATCTCACTTTACATGATTTATTTACTATAAAGCACAAATCCAGCAACTTTTCATATTTCAAATATTCTGATTTTCAGAACATGAGCTCAGCTGATCTGAACTACGCAGCTCTGAGTTTCCAGACAAAAGCCAAAAGAAGCCACAGGCCTGCAGCACAGAGAGAGCTGGAGCCTCATGTTGTTTATGCTTCCACCAGATAGACCCAGGAAGTGTCTGCAACTGAGAATCAGACTGAATGTCACACTTTATAATAATAATAACCTGTCAATGTATTTTTGTGTATGTGTTGCTGGTAACGTGAGACCCTGGGAAAAAATAAAGTTTGCATGCAGGCTGTGTTTCTGTCCTCTGCTTTGTGCCTCTGTCGTTTGTCCATCTGAGTAGCAAAGGCCAGGCTAGAAGTGTGATACTGGAGGAGGGTCTAATGGTCTGCAATGGGAGGAGTGAGCTACACATGTTTGTTTGAGAGGAAGAGACAGCTCAGTGTGGTCTGAGGACACCCCCTATACACACAGCATCCATAGGAAACACTACCCAGCACACACACACACACACAGCACTGGATTATACCCTTTGCTTTCCGGATACCATGGATGTTTTCATTGGCAGGGAGTCAAAGGAGACAATATCATGATGTGTTATGGTTAGCATTTCGTCTGGTGTGAGTGTGCGTGTGTATGCATGTGTGTGTCTGTTTGCGTCCCGTGTCTTTGTGTGTGTTTGTGTTTCTTAAATATATCAAGATGCCGTGAACGACCTCACGTCTGTTCCATGCTGGATAGCATTAACATGGGTCTTGACTTGTTCTGAGCCTCTCACTGGATCCTCTTTTTCCTCCATCCCTGTCTTTGCTCCATTCCTCCTGTGGCAGACATGGGCCTGCTAAGCAGACTGTTGTTCATCTTGCTACATGACTGGAATTATACTTCTCTTATGAATCATAGAGTGAACCCTATACACCAGGATCACTGAGTAGAATACTGTGTGCTGTGGATGGGTGATAGTGAGCTGAGTTTGTTTTATTGGCTGGTCCTCCCTTTGCTCTGGGGTTTACTTCTCTATTCTCTGCTGTAGTTTCTTAACTGTTAACAAACATCTGGACACACTGAAGTGACTCAGGGTGGCTGTTTGCCATCCATCTCCCACCACCATCCTCCCAGGGATTGTATCTGACTTAAAAAGAAGAATCCAGGAACTGCAGGATTGCACTGAAGGCTTCTTTTCTCCAAGGGAATCAATGAGCTTTGCTACAGCTGACCTCTGCTCATCTGTGGGTTAAGATACAGGACATAAAGGCCCTACTCCCACGCCCCCCAGCTGGCTCACCTGTTCAGTATGAAGAGTCACCCATGTCTCTACTCGGGGTATCCCAGCTTAGCTGTTTGTGGGGTGGGAGACCCCGGGCCTGGACCGTCCACTAGCCCTCTGAAGCGGGCCCTTACTGATCCCTTGCCCTCCTGTCTTGCTCCTGCAGAGGAGGCCTACCAGAAACTGGCCACTGAGACCCTGGAGGAGCTGGACTGGTGCCTGGACCAGCTGGAAACGCTGCAGACGAGACACTCTGTCAGTGAGATGGCCTCAAACAAGGTGAGAATAATTGAAAAGTTACTGTTTTTTGCTTATGGCATTTGCTAGAAGTATTGATTCAGGTTATTTATTTTTTTGTTGAGTTGGTGTAAACTGTGTGTTTTTGTAGTGAAATATGGAGGACTTGCTACTTGTGGGATTCACCCAAAATGTGGCTTTTGAGCAAAATATAGTGCAGTGCTGATAATATGTGGGATTTGCAAAACACTGTACCTACTGAACTTTACTGATATCTACAGTACATATAGAGTTCACTTAAGGTTGAAAATTATGCTTAAAAATGTGACACATAAGTTGACAACTATACTTTACACACACACACACACATATATACAGTATATAATTTTTTTTTCCACAAATTGCTTGTGTAGCACAATTTCACAAGAGTTTTTGGTCAATCCACCTGTATTCCCATGCAACTAATTGAAAAATATAAAGAAATCTTTATCCTTCTCTGGTATACAACACTTTTAGGTAAATTGTAAATACAGAAATTAACCATAAAACTAGCCAGCAATAGGAAGATCCAGTGCTTCACAGGCTGTTTATTTAATTACTTTTAAACATTAACTCCCCTGTGTTTGGCCATCCCAATCCCAGTAAACTGCAAAGTCCTAATCAACCCACTGTGGAAGCACTATCACAGAAGCTTCATGCTTCTACAGTCATTTTTTGGTTGCCTTTTGTGTTGTTTGAATTATGTGCTTTAATGTCTTTTTCAACAGTCATCAAAGCACACAGTGGACTGTTTATGTTTCATTGTCAATGCACGTTAGCGATAGTGTCATCATGCAGGCAGGGAGTTTTGGTATGAGCATGCTCAGTCACTTATACTTTGTGTCTGTGAGAGAAAGTGTGTGGAGGTTGGATGCCATGCTGCTCTGAATGCTGATCAGCTCTGGGCTGTGGTGATGTCACACACTGTGATGTCACATGAGGTGGGATGGGCCAAGAGGACAGACAGACAAAGGAATCACACACACACATACACACACACAGACTCACCTCTGATGTTACCACAGTCACAGGCATCACGCCGTGCATCTACCTCCTTTAAATCTTAAAAAAATGTAATTTAAAAAATCCTGTAATATGCTCTGCTTTACCATTGATCACTAGCACAACTATCTTAGGTTGTCATGGCAACAGCCACAGGCCCAGCCACTGCTAGCTCACACCAGTAACACACACAAAGACATCATATGTAATACAGTCGCTACATCTCCCACACATAGCCATTACTTTGTTTCTGTAGGCTGCAGACTTTAATTTATCAGCACTCAACATTATCCTTAGCTCATCGATAAAGGGAAGTCTGAGATCAAAAAGAAACAATAAAATTGGATTGAGGTAAATTGAATTAAATTACAGCAAAACCGCTTTTCCTCTTAATATTTGGGGACATCTCTGTGAAAACTCACCACTGATAAAGCCCATAAAGTGCAGTTCCTTGTGCTTTCTTGTTCATCACTTATGATCTAAATCAAGTTATGACATGTCCTGGTAAAATAATGCATGTCACCTCAGTATATCAGCATTCTCAAGGTTGGTCTATTAGACTCAGAGCCTGCTGAAACAGTATGTTAGACAAGGACAGTTTGCTGTAAAGGACATGTTCACTGCATTTCTGATTATTGCACATTCACCCAGTAGCCAAAATTCACACTCCACACATCTATTCTACACTTCTTAATCTCTAAATTAAATGAGTTGTTCAAAATTCTAACACTTTTTGACATTAAAAGTTGCATGTCTCTTGAGCTGACACTAGTGCTTCTTGGTCCTTTGGTTACTTTTCCATCATTTGTGTGAGTTTAAGAAATTTGGACTCAGTGACAGGTTTTGCTCTGACTCTGGTTTAAGAATGGTGTGCACTGGTCACGTTTGACCATTATTTGATGTAGCTTTGGAGAACAAAGGGTTTGAGATACCAGGGTGTCATGCTTGGACCTTTAGGATTCTCTCTCAAGCCTTCTCTGTGGTTTGGTTGTACTATGATCTCATCTGTTGATCTTGCATGTGGAAAGTGACTCATTAAAACTTTGTTTCCATGCTTCTGACACCATTATTTTAGCAGGTTTGATTCATTTGCAGATGGAGTGGTGTGATACCTGAACAAAAGTCTGAATTCTTTTGCCTTGGCAGTGTCAGTCTTCTTTTTAACCTAAACCTTTGATAAAGATTTGGCTTGCTTTCTCTGCAAATTTATTTTAACAGTGTCCAGTGAGTGGTGGTGAATATCATCCATTTTCATAATGACTCTAAAAAGAGCATTACTAGTGGCATTCTTTGTTGCAGCAGTGATATAGTAAATACCCTTTTAAAGTGACATTAAGGTATCTGTATGGACCTGTGCTATACTATTGCTTATTTTCTGTCATATGTGTACTGTAAGTGTAGTAGATGCTCATACTGAACGTGGCCAAAGTAAAAAAAAAATGAGCCAACCTTAAGTGCAAGTAAAATACTAAAAAAAGACAGCAGTAATCTAATGCCACGCAGTTTCAGACACATGAGAGGGTTCTTTAACAGAAGAGTAATTGACTATAGCGCTTCTCCCTGCTGAAATGATATTTTTAATGTTGGCCTTGGATATTTTACCAGTTTCCCAAAAAGTTACTTTACGGCTTATTTCAAGAGACAGCGAGAAGTTCTTTAGGAAGCAATTTATAATTTTTGTTTAGCACTCTCCCTAAACTATATGACTTGATATCAAATCCATGTGAGGAGGGGCTTTTATTATGGCTTTTACTTTTTATGAAAGAGATGTAGCATTACTTTATAATTCCTTTGGATATCAAAACTCTGAAAATAAAACAAAATAAAACACTTACATTCATATCTTGCACCTTTTCTCCGCTCCAGTCTTGTTAATGCTCTCCCACAAACTATTGTGCCCCCAAAAGTTAGATGAGTTCCACCCAGGGGGACTTGAATTTAGATCACCATTCTTTTCCTGACCCGTTAGTCGTACACATACAGATCAGCCTCTTTCTTCAGTAGCTGAATTACTTGTTGATTCTTTTTTCACTTTGCACATTGCTGCACTACTTGTTCTTGTATATACTGTATCTTATGAATGGTAAACTAATTGGTACTTACACTCACTGGCTACTTCATTAGGTATACACAGATCAACAACTCAGTGCATTTAGGCATGTAGACAACCTTCTGAAGTTCAAACCAAGTGGGAAAGAAAATTTATTTGAGCAACTTTGTATGTGGCGTGGTTTTTGGTGCCAGACAGGTTGGTCTGACTATTTCAGAAACTACTGAAGAAAATATCCTGTGAGCAGCAGGTCTCTAGGTAAAAATGCCTTGTTGATGTCAGAGAGAATGGCCAAACTGCTTTGAGATTATAGGAAGGTAATGGAAAGCTGCTTATTACAACCAAATATGCAGTAAAGCATTTCTGCAGAAGACCAGACAGGGTGCCACTTCTGTTGAACAGAGAACAGAAACTGACGCTGCAATTCACACAGGCTCACCAAACCTGGACAAAATTTTGCCTGGTCTGATAAGTGTAATGGTGTGGGGGATATTTTCTTGGTATATTTTGGGCTCCTTGGTACCAGTTGAGCAGTGTTCGAACACCACAGCCTACCTGAGTATTGTTGCTGACCATGTCCAGCCCTTTTTGACCACAGTGTGCCCACCTTCTGGTGGCTGCTTCCAGCAGGATAGTGTGCCATGTCACAAAGCTCAGTTAATCTCCAAATTGACTGTACTCAAATGGCCTCCACATTTACTTTTGTGATGCGGTGGAATAGGAGAGTCACATCATTGATGTGCAGCCAACAAATCTGAAGCAGCTGTGATGCTATCATGTCAATATGGAATCTATGCCATTAAGAATTAAGACAGTTCTGAAGGTAAAGGGGGTCCAACCCAGCACTAGCAAGATGTATTTAATGAAGTGGCTACTGAGTGAATATAGTGTCCTTCCATGCACACATCCATCTAGCGCTTTTATTCTAGCCCTTCCAGAGCTTTTTCCAACAATCGTGTAAATACTTGCACACTGATGGATGTATGAGGCAATTTGGGGTTCAGTATCTTTCCCAAGGATATGTAGGCACAACATGTGGACTGGAGGAACCACTGACCTTCCGCCGGCTCTTTTCATTGTAAGTCTCGCCATTACTGTTAAGCTATTTATAGCCTTCCTACATATGGCTTTTACTGTACTCTGCTCTACTCCTCAGCATCTTCTGTATGTCATGAATGGACAGCAGATATATTTTCATTGAACACAGGAACTGCAGTAAGTGTTCCTGCTCCTTCTGTGGAGAGCGGTCATGTGTTGCCTAAATAAATGCAGTGTGTGAGAAAAGAAAAAAAATGCATAGATTTGGAGGTGTTATGAGCTATATACAGCAGGAACAGATATTTTTGGTCACAAGACACATCTAAGCTTTGTGTGACACTTTCCAATTTTTACCCAATAGTTTGTGTTCACACCTCTTGGCTAAGCTATTGCTTTGTGTGTGTGTGTGTGTTTGTGTGTTGGGCCTGTGCTGGCCTGCTTGGCTGTGAGTCAACCAAAGCCACTGGAGCTCAGTTAGCTGGTGGTCTCATCTGCTCCATTGTAGCTGCAAATTACTCACAGTACCAGGCTGGCTGTAGCAGTGGGGTGTAAAGTAATTGGAGACAGGTTTGGTCCCTTTTTGATCAGTGTAAACACTGAACCATCAGCACATGCATGCACACATTTGCATTTGCATACACAAGAAAAATAAAGAAGAGACTCTAGTTTCAAAGAAACATAGTCTAGTTCATAGACGGTAGAAACTGTATGTGTATGTGATTGTACAAACTTAAAAGTGGTTTACATTTCTACCTGTAATTTTATATTAATTACTGAGCGTTTAAACCCAGTGCTTTACAGTATACTATGGTTAATCAAAAGTTTATTCTTGATCATTGCTTTCCTTTTCTAACCGTCATCATCATTATGGCAATATTTATTGGGAAAGCAGTAATAAGCAAGTTTCTATACTAAACATAAATTTTTAATTTACATTTTTTAAGTCCTCAAATGTTAAACATCTTTTAATGTAATCTCAGTGTTTTGAGATAAATAAGGAACTATTAAGAAACAATAAGTAAACATGTTTTATGACTAAAGATTTGTTCTGCTTTTTTGAGAAATGTCACCAAAATTAAAATTAAACTTTAAATCTTTGCAGGGCAGATTTATGAAAGTATCACAGTTCAGTATCCTTCCATACCTGTAATTATAAGAAGCAGAGTCTAATATTACTAAACCGTACATATCTGATATCTCTAATTGTGGCAGGACAGGATTCAGGTGGCCAGCACATTTTAGTTGGAATGAACTGTAAACAGCTCTCTATCAGCGCTCTTGGAGATTTGTATCCTTATTATCTGTATACTTTCAGAGCCTTGTAATGATTTTATGTCTTTTTCTTGTTGTTGATGATCTGACTTGACATGGCTTTTGTTTGATGTAAGATGAGTGTCCAATAGGTCTGAATTTAAGACTCAATATTATTAGATTAAAAATTAATGCAAGAGAGAGAGACTGTGCTCATAATGTATTATACAATATGGATATACTGTATACACTTGCATTTTGTTTGTAGTTTATTTCTAGGGGGGTGTTTCTGCTTCTGAAAGAATAGGGTTTGATCCTTTGCTTTCAACTAATGTGACGACCTTTTGAGCTTAGTGACACAGACACACAAACACACACAGCAGCCTTTAAATGTAGCACTTTCAGTTTCAGCCCTATTGTGCCCACTTCAGATAACTGTGACGCTCGTTCTTTTTGTGAGCCTAACGAGGTTTTTTATGTGTTTACATCATCTCATCAGTGATGTTACTGTGACTCACCTCCTTTTAATACTGGGGTGGAAGGTGACCTCAGGTTTTTTTAATATTATATCATGTCAGATGAGGTAGCCTGCACTTGTACACCGCGTTGTACAGAAGGTTAGGTCATTCAACACGTAAACATAGACACACAACTAATATAAATGTGTTTCACAGACACACAAATGTATGTATGTACTGTATAAACACGCACACACACACACACACACACACACACAATAACATCCTTCTGCACTGCAGGAATTAAAAGAAAGAGAAGGGGTAGATTTTTCCACTGACCTCAGTTTCAGCCAATCACACAGCAGGTAGTCTCAGGTCTGTTCCAATTCAGCCCAATCAGAGATGATGATGAGCTCACACTTCTTTCATATCTGGCTGTTGATTCGCTGCCATTTCATGACACTGAAAGAGAGGCAGCCTGTACACTTCACATGGGAGCTTGTGTCACACACACACAAGCAGGCAGGCAGCCAGACACCTAGTCCTGTTTGGGAGCTGCTGATAGAAAAATTTTGCTGTCCTGGTGCTTTGGCACCTACCAAGCATCCGCACCATCATCAATTATTCACAGACTCAGCAGTGTATCCCTGTATCTCACTCTATGTGTGTGTGTGTGTGTGTGTGTGTGTGTATGTGTGTGTTCACATGCCAATCTGTATCACTGTGTGTGGTCACAATATGCTCTCATCTGATTTTTGGGGAGCCACGCTTCTTCTGCTTCTCTCAGAATCTGTTTTTCTTCAGCTTGGTTCTGTGGTTATTTACAGGACAGGAACATGATGCTTCATTTATGGACTCTGTACAGCTGATTTACTCGGAACCGAGGTTTCAAGCTCCTCAGGTTGAGGTCTTAACTGGCGAGAACTGTGGACTGCTTTTGTTTTACTAGCTGTCTAGTGCTTTCATCGACTGAGCAGAGTACTAGGCTATAAACCTACACCTTTCTGTTTCTGGATCTGTTTGGTTGATTTGTCAAAATGCCTGAAGCAAATTATTTGCTCTCTGTGTCCTGGGGATATATAAAGGTAAGATGTGTTCTTATGTTAGTGTATTTTAATTATTTATTCATGTGCTTCTCACCTACTTTGATGTGATTGCTTAAATTCATTACCAGAGAGTGGAGGTGTTTTCCTTAACTTAGAATGATCTGTCAGACTGATTTGGATTGAGAGGACATATAGAAAGCATCTATCTCCTTGCAAAATGTCGGCCACGGAACAGTTGCTTCACTGGTGTGAAATTTCTGGATTCTTTATCCATTTTGATGCGTTTGTGATAAGGGGAGCTGATGGTGCTTGTGCGGTGCTGGCTGACATTAATGCATAGAAAAATATTATCTGTGAATTTGGATTTAAGAGAACAGATACTTTGACTGAATCTGAAAATCTTGAATTACTTTTTGGTTATTTCAGGTGTTTAATCCCACTAAGACCCTCATCGTTAAAATGAAACAGTGACTCGTAGGTCTCTCCTTTTCATGTCAGCAAGCCTCATAGTATTTGGGTTCATTGTATTTTTGGTGTAATGATGATTGTATCTAGATCTAAATCAAATCTAAAATTATCTTTAAATTTTAATTTATTATTATTTATTTTTGTTCATAATTATTATATTTTTTATTATATTTGTTTGCTTTTCTGCTGCCCTGGCACTTACAACATTATGACAAAATAATACAACAGTGTGGCTCTCAGACTCTTGTGTCAACATTATGAAAAGCTTGTAGGTTTTCTTAAATCGGACTAGCAAGCAGTTTGCTGTGTTGATATAATCTGTTTAATGTGATCAGTATTGCTTTACATAATTAACTGATATAAATTATGCATTTGGATCTAAGCCAGAATGTTCAAATTTTGCAATAAATAATGTGAGGTTTTTCTTTTGCAATCTGTTTTGTAACTTTTGGTTTTGCAAACCCTTTGGAACATCCCTGATTTAAAGCTTTCTTCATTACATCAGTCATTTTGGTCCTCAAATCCAAAGCTGGAACTAAATTTGGCTCAGCCTCTTCAATTAGGCAGAGAGGAGAGTAAATGAGAAAATGAAGAGAGAGCGGAAGACTGGCAAAGTGGCAAAGAAAAACTGGAAAGGAAAAAAAATATGTTACTCAATATTTTTGTCTAGGGCAGTAGCCCTCTGAATGTGTGTGTGTGTGTGTGTGTGTGTGTGTGTGTGTGTGTGTGTTTTTCACATGAGTAATGGTGGCATACCTGGGAACAGCTACCTTAATGTGACTAGAAATTTTAAGACTCATAGTAAAAACTTTCACTCTCAGGAAGGTCAAATCCTTTGGTTTCTTTACTGAGATAATGAAGAATAGATTTTAAATAAAGAATTAAGTTTTAGGATTGATGTGCTCATGCTATAGGTTTTTCAGGCATACTTGGAAGTCATATATCTTCAGTTGAGCATCATTTATTTGGGTCTTGCACTGTTTTCAGTTTCTGTCCTTCACCTAATAATGCCTCTGAGCATCTGCTAAAATAAGTAATTGTAATATTCTGCCTTGTACCACACACTGAATCCATCATCTATATGTGTGCTCCTCTTTCAGTTCAAGAGGATGTTGAATAGAGAGCTAACTCACCTATCAGAGATGAGCCGCTCTGGGAACCAAGTGTCTGAGTTCATCTCTAGCACCTTCCTGGGTGAGTGATGACACACGAAGATAGACTTGACCTCCTGCCTGTCCTGTGAGTCCTTGTATTCACTATAATTTCTTTTTCCACTGCATCTTTCCAGACAAGCAGCATGAAGTGGAGATGCCATCCCCTCAAACACAAAAAGAGAAGGAGAAGAAGAACAAGCCCATGTCTCAGATCAGCGGGGTGAAAAAGCTTCAACACTCCTCCAGCCTCACAAACTCTAATATCCCTCGATTTGGGGTCAAAACTGAGACCGAGGATGAACTTGCTAAGGTGTGTTTGTGTGTCTGGTAAAAATGTGTAAACATATCTCAATAAGTTACGCATTTTACAGAAATATAGAGCACACTGTATGTTCTTTTTTCTGTGTAATGGAGGAATTGATGTATTTTTGTTTTATTCTTTTTATAGGAGTTGGAGCATGTGAATAAATGGGGCCTTAATGTTTTTAAAATCTCAGAATTTTCTGGGAATCGGCCACTGACAGTCATGATGTACACAATATTCCAGGTAAAGACTGTTACTTCTTGTATTTTTCTGGCTCTTTCACTACAAGATAAATACTTGATGAATTCCTGCAAACTGTCTTGACTTCAATACTTCCTCGTGTAATTTCTGATTTGCAGGAGAGAGAATTGTTAAAAACTTTTAAAATTCCACTTGACACCTTTATAACATACCTGATGACCTTAGAAGACCATTATCATGGTGATGTGGCCTATCATAACAACATCCATGCTGCTGACGTCACCCAGTCAACTCACGTGCTGCTATCCACCCCTGCCCTTGAGGTGAGGCACACATTCAAAACAAATGAGCACTCTTGCACACATGCACAGATGTTGCACATACTCACAAACACGTAGCTCATGCTTCCACAATCAGCTTCAATCAAATCCTGCTCCACATCCAATCAATGGCTCTAACCTGAAAGGGTATTTTTTGGTGAGTTTATTCTCTCATCATTGCTCTCCACTCTCCTTTCAATGCTTGGCTCCTTCTTTCTTCCAGGCTGTGTTCACAGACCTTGAGATCCTCGCTGCCATCTTTGCCAGTGCAATTCATGACGTGGACCATCCTGGAGTCTCAAACCAGTTCCTCATTAACACCAGTAAGTCTGAATATGAGCGTTAGCAATCATGTCAGAGTCATTAGTGCGTATTCACAAATGTTCATTCACAGTCTGACAGGGGTGGGGGAAAAAAATCGACACAGCAAAGTATCATGATAATTTGTCTGGCAGTGTTGCATCACTACAGGCGTACCAGGTATTGATGTCTTATTATATAAACTACAAACACAAATTGAGCTTTTTAGTAGTAAAATAATACAATTTTTGCTTTTTCAGTCCATCCGTGTTTTCCACATTTATTTTCAAACTCTTCAATTGCTGAAAGGACTGTATACCTTTTGTTCAACAAGTTGCACTGTTCCAAATACCTGAACTAGTACAGGAGTCCACACATATTTGTATTCAGTTAACTTGAACTAGACTGTAACACAAACAGTTCAGTTTGTCAGCTAGGACAGATTTTAATGACAGTGGTGGTCAGTCTGTCTGGCAGTCACATTTTGCAAAAGGACTGAAGTTAGAGGAACAGGCTGACAACCTAATCATATTATATCAAACAGATACTGAGAAAGTTTACCTTTGAAGACATCATTAGCAGTTGAAAAATGGTGATAAATTGCAATATATTGCAATGTATGTTGTCACAATACTCAGCACATCGTAGAATATTTTAAATTACAATTATATCTTATTGTGAGTTAAGTATCGTGAGAATATCATATAGTGGTGTCTCTAGTGATTCCCACCGCTATAGTTTAATATGATGGAAACACACATTGTTACCTCTGCCTCAATAGTGCACATACACACACTGTTCATTTTGCATTGCAAAAAAATATGCTTTCATGAATCTTATTTTAAAATAAACCAATCTCTGAAACATATTTACTGCACATACCAAAATCGCACATGACCATAAACATCATGTGCTTGCACACATGCACATGTTCACAAGCTTGTTGTTTCAGTCACGTGTGATGGTTCTGACATGTGATTCCACAGCAAAGGAGTTCAAAGAGGTGATCAATATTACCCTAATTTGTGCACTCAATATCATTCAGGATTCTCAAGAAAACATCCTCTAAAGGACAGATGTAGCCATGCTACATGTAGCCACATGTAGTCACCAAAATTGATCTAAATAATTAATAAATCGTATTTTCTCATTTACATCAGGTGGTAACAAATCAACACTGAGCGTTACTGGTGGTTTGGTCACGAGGTTTTTGTTAAAGACATTGAATTTTGATTTCACTGTTTTTTGTAATGCTGTGAAAATTCACTTCATCATTGAGTGGAGGCAGAAGTCACAAAGAGAGATACAGTGGGGCAAAAAAGTATTTAGTCAGCCACCAATTGTGCAAGTTCTCCCACTTAAAAAGATGAGAGAGGCCTGTAATTTTCATCACAGGTACACTTCAACTATGAGAGACAAAATGAGAAAAAAAATCCAGAAAATCACGTTGTTGGATTTTTAAAGAATTTATTTGCAAATTATGGTGGAAAATAAGTATTTGGTCAATAACAAAAGTTCATCTCAATACTTTGTTATATACCCTTTGTTGGCAATGATAGAGGTCAAATGTTTTCTGTAAGTCTTCACAAGGTTTTCGTACACTGTTGCTGGTATTTTGGCCCATTCCTCCATGCAGATCTCCTCTAGAGCAGTGATGTTTTGGGGCTGTCGCTGGGCAACACGGACTTTCAACTCCCTCCAAAGATTTTCTATGGGGTTGAGATCTGGAGACTGGCTAGGCCACTCCAGGACCTTGAAATGCTTCTTACGAAGCCACTCC
>VUQH01022257.1:0-11969 GCA_015106775.1 Etroplus canarensis | reverse complement strand
TCTGATTCTGATTCTAAAGCAGTAGAATGTGGAAATAACTCTTAAAGAGGTAAGTAATTTTATCCCTGAAATTTAAGGATATGATGGAATCAACATTGCCACTGGTACCGCCACCACCACTGCCACAAATCTTTCGTTCAAGTGTGAAAATGCAAAAACTATTTGACGCAGGACTTTGAATTTTGACACAGTAATTGATCTCCATTACATCTTGAACTAATTAGATATTAAACCATTTTGAAAATACGGATTGGCCACCAGGTGGCATTTTTGTAAAAAAAATTTTTTTTTACATTTTTAGCCATATCTCTGTGACTATTCATCCAATCTGCATGAAACAATAACCAAATTGATTGTGGGATCATATCCCTTCATGGTAATACTATGTTGCGCCTGCTGCTATTGCTGTCTGCTGTTGCCATGGCTGAAAGAGGTTTAAAAAAAGTCAGGGGTATTATGGAATCAACTTTGCTGCTGCATATGTCAGTTCTTAATAATCTAATGTGCATTAAAAATTTAAAAGAAACAAACTGACCATGGTATCACAAGGTAACTGCCTTACTCATAACTAAGACCTGCAGTTTTAAGGGTATATAAAATTTTACTTCACTACATCTTATTAAAAGCCCTGCTCCACTTATTTGGCATTTTAGCTTTTCACTTTAAGTTTTTATAATAAGAAATTCCTTAGAAAACACATGATAAGCTTATAAAAAAAATGAGCAGGAAACTGCTGAAGGTTAAATCAGTGTTTTCAAATAACGGTTGGAACCACCAGATAATTCTGAAATTCTGAAATTCCAAGTATGGCCTCCCCACTAAATTCTCAGATCCTTCAATAAATTTAATTATGCAAGAAAAAACTAATTACCGATGACATTAATGTCTTTCTTTTTTGATACTATATTGGAAGCAATGAGACTGAATGTTTAACTTTAATAAATTAGCTTTAATTAGATAAGGTTTAAAAGCTCCAGAGTAAGCTCCTGCTCACATGTTCTTCCATCAGCATTAATAATAAAATAATGATATATATTCACTGTAATAATGTTTCAGGCACAGGACATGTTTTACCCCAGAACACTTTGATAATACATTTTGCAGGTGATACTTTATAGTGTATACCTTTTGGCTGTTCCTTTTTGTTCTCCACAAAGGTGTCGCCACAGTGGAATAATCCACATTTGTAGTACTTCCAGTAAAAGTAGGATTTTAAATGCACAACTTTTACTTTAGGTATTGGTATTTTCATTTAAAGAATGAGAGCACTGCCTGTAGGCACCTTAACATAATTTCCAATATGTTTCTGTTCTTGTATGTGCTTATATATTTGCTTCATTATTTTCTAAAAGAAAAAAACTATAAAATTCTGTTTTTCTTCAGTTTTTGTAGTTTTAAACTGCCTCAAGTAACAGCTCAGTAAAACTGATCATGAATGAAACTAATGTATACTGATGATTGTAATTCACTAATGAAATAGTTTTAACTGTATGCAAAGTTTGAAGGGAGGTATTCTCCCTGAATTTTAAATGAGCCTGAAATCTCCTCTGTGACCTCCCATAGCCTAATAACAAGCTAATGGAAAGAGCTCTGCCACCTCTCTTTCTTTCCTTCCTCTATACATTTGTTTTCCTTTTCAGAACTCTCTCCTCCCCCTCAACCTTCCCCTCTTTGGCCCCCTCGCTCACTCTTACTCATTTCTCTCTCCTCCACCTCCCCCGTTTCTTCCATGGCCTCACCTTCCTTTTTTTTCCTCCTTTTCGGTCCTCTCTCTTCTCCCCTGTGCAGCAGCGTGTTAATCCCATTACACATGTGTGAATACCAACTGGGGGAGAGAGAGGGAGAGAGGGAGGCATTGGGGAGAAGGAAACAGAGGGTGTTTGTGTCTGAGTGGGATTGAATGCATGCAACTGTCTCTGCCTAATTCAAAACCCCCAGATGTGAGGGAAGGATGTTCACCATAAAATAATGTAATGCACTATAATGACATGTAATGTAGGAGCACTGGCATATTCACTTCTAGTAATGCAGATGAGAATGCTTTCATACAGGTAAAGCTGATCATATATCTTAGATATATTTTTGAATGAAGCCTTGTAAAATCTTATTTCATCATGAGCCCCACTGACCCACAACTAAACCTACTGAACTTTTTGAATGCATTTATTCTGAACAATAACTGCAAATTACAGACAAAAACCAAAAGAAAACAAAAACTATATCATATGAACAAAAGTATTGGGCTGCCTACACATTACACCTACAGGAGATTTTATGACTTCCCATTCTAAAACCATAGCATTATATTAGAGTTGGTCCCCAATTTGCAACTATCAGCTTTCACTCTTCTCGGAAGGCTTTCTACAAGATTTTGGTATACATCTGTGGGAATTTTTACCCATTCATCCAGAAAAGCATTTGTGAGATCAAACACCAGTGTTGGATGAGAGGGCCTGGCTCACAATCTTTATTCTAGTTCATCCCAAAGGTATTTAATGGGGTTGAGATCAGGCTTCTCTGCAGGCCAGTCAAGTTTTTCCATATCAAACTTATCTAGCAATAAGGCAGGCAACATTTTCCTGTCATTCGCCAAACCTAGACTCGTCAATTAGACTACCAGATACAAAAGTGGGATTCGTCATGATACGGAACATGTTTCCACTGCTCCAGAGTCCAATCGCAGTGTGCTTCACACCACTCCATTTAAAGTTTGCCATTGTGCTTGATGATGTAAGACTTGCATGTGGCTGCAAGACCATGAAAACCCATGCCATGAAGATCCAGGTGCACAGTTACTGTGCTGATATTAATGCCAGAGGAGGTTTGGAACTAAATGAAACATCTGAATTCAGTGAGGTGTATATTTTTGTCCATGTGGTGCAGCTGCTTATTATATCAAAAACAATGTACATCCTCCAAAAAGGGGGAAAGCACAGAAAACAAATAGTTTCACAAGACTCTACTTTCATTTTTTGAGATCTCAAAGTTTCTAGAAATACAGACTATGTCAAGATAAATTTTAGGGTAAATGCAGAAGATGTGTGTTTGGTGCAGCTATTGAAAAAAGGATCTTAAAGGAAAAAATATTCAAAGTCCACTTTTCCAAAGCTGGAAAAAGCTGGTGGGTGGACCTTATGTTAAGATTATTTTGTCCCTCATGGAGTTGAATATCTCTCTGATCACATGGTTTTATTGTAAGAAATAAAACACACAGCAGTGTGGGTTGTAATAAGAGAAAGTTAGTACCCGTTGTTTGGTCCGTGCCTGTTTGTGTCTAATTTTTTTTAACTTTGGCTGACAGAATATACTGACTTAAAAAGGCAGCAAGTAAAAATAAAGCCTGATAGAAGTCATGTTTGTACTTCTTTTTGCTCACATTGTGTATTATTTAAATGTCTCAGTGGAAAAAATAAGAGTTTATATTTAGAAATATGAAGACTTATTCAAATATATTACTCTAGCAAAAGCAGCAATATAGTGTTTAGAAAGATTCCTTTACTAGTAAAAGCGTAAAAGCCATGAGTTCAAAGTCTTAGCAAAATGAAAAAGTGTATTCATGCATTTAAATGCACTTTGCAATGTGGATTAGCAAGACTGTGTCTGCCAGATGAACACAGTAATCGTGCAGAAATGCATATTTTCACTGTACAAAATGAAAGAACTTGCAATTTAAATTCTACTTGAATGAATCTACTTTCTACCACTGGAACTTGATGAGGGAAAATAAAATAAAAGTGGGTGTCACACATCAGAAACTCTTGTTTTGACTCAATCTGAAATGAACTTTCTCCATGCCTACCACTGCTCAAGTGCTTGGGATGTTTAGCTGAGTGTGCTTGAGTGATTCAAGTGTCTAAAAGCTCTGTTTTTTTGTGCTTGATGTGCTTGTTTTGGTTTTGAGATGGCCCAGCTTCTCTTGGTGATTCAGGGCTGGTTGCTGGGATGTCGGGGCGGCGATGAGGACGCAAGCTAGACAGTGCAGACAGGCCCAATGTGGCTCCTGAAGAGTTCAAGCGCCAAGAAAATAAACAAGTCTTTTGATCACAAAGGGCCCATTCACTCTCTCTCTCTCTCTCTCTCTCTCTCTCTCTCTTTCCTTCTCTCTCTCTCTCTCTTTCTCTCCCCTTCCCCCTCTACTTATCCTCAGTTGTTTCTCCTGTCCTGACCTCTATTTTTTTTATCCTCCTTTAAGAACCCTTTCCTTATGCGATTCTTCCCTCCATTTTTTCCTATCTTATCTGCACATCCAGGACTGAGAGACAAGGGCAGCAGAGAGACAGACTTCCATAAAGAAGAGAAAGATAGACATCATCTGACCAGCCAGGGGGCAGACAGAGAGACAGACAGAAGCACAGACAAGGGCCTCCTTATTCCACAAACATACTGTCATGGTGCAGAGCAGAGGAACACAACATGGAAAATGTCACTCCATCTTTACAAAAAAAAAAAACGGACTCAGGGAAACTTTCCCCTCCAAACATTTAATGCTGTCACGAACATGCTCCCTGCCTCCCATGTGTTGCTGCTTGGCAGTGTTTTCTTATGCATGCAGATGGGCCAGCGTCAAAAGGCTTCTCCCATTGCAGTTTTGTTGTTGAGAGTGCGTGCTGATCACTCTGGGTGTGGCTCAGCTACCATTTGCCCCCTCAGGCCTGTTTCCCATTTTCAAAACAAGCCAGATTTCCTCAGATAGAAAACACTTAGCTCTAAGACAACAAATAAGGACATGAGCGTAGCTCTGTGTGGAGCTTAGCAAATGGAACAAGAACTCAAAGGTATGTGCATGAAATGTTTGGGTAAATACCTCATCAGTAACATGGGGTCATTAACACTTCTATAATTAACTGATAGTAACTGTGGTGTTCAATTATTCCTGATCACCCCCACCTATTCACACATATGTAGCATGAGATCTCCCGCTGGGCCTTTGTTGCCATTGCTTTTCACATGCAATCGTGGTTCCCCTCACCCCCACCCAGGCCACCCCTGACACCACTCCCTGTTTCATCAACAAACTTATTTCCACAGCAGCTCAGGTCTAAAAGCCTCTCAGCACACAAGTGCAGAAGTGGCTCTGCTTGAAATTGGTGTGCTGTGAGAGAAATTAGAAATTCTGAAGGACTCCTTTCCAGATGTGTTTTTCCCCCAAAAAATCTGCATTTTCTTGTTCTCCATTTGGCTTGCTTTCTGTAACAAGTGATTGAACTCTCTTTAAATTTGTTATTGTAAACTTTGCAACATTTAAATTCAGGGTGAGAAAGAAAACATCTAACAAATGCACACTAACAGGCTTACATGCAATATTTGATGGACAGATACAGTTCCTCCTTCCATCCCCTGAGAGGAGTAACTACAACATTATAATTATTTGTTTAAAGCTTAAGTGGGGAAAATATAATTATTCATAGTTTAGATGTTTTCAGCAGTGCATGAATAAATTTCCACTTACAGAAGGTATTATATTTTTAATTAGACTGAATCCAACCGTCCCTTTTCTACAGCTATTTGGATTCCTTCGCATAGGTTTTTCTCAATGCAGAGTCAAGGCTTGTGGGTATGCAACCTACGTAGAAGTGCTTGTTCGTAGTCCTCCAAAAAAAAACCAAAACAATAGGAAGTAGCCTGACAGGGATGATGCTCTGCACAAGTTGAATGCTGAGTGGCTGAAAACTGCGGTTGAACAGGAAAGGGAGTGTCAGCAAAGTTCACCGGGAAGGGGAAAACCTAAAAAAAAACCATCAACGATTAACAAAACAGCAATAAGCACACACAAGGCTGCAGTGGGCAGTTTTCATTGTTTTTATGTCTCTGCCATGGAGGCATTATGTTTTTGAGGTTTCCGTCCATATGTTACAAATTGTGTTACCACTACAGGAGCTGTCTTAATTGCTGGATCTTTACCAAACCTTGTGTGGTTAATACCTCTGATGGGTAGAAGATCTGATAACGTTTCTAAGATTGTGGGGTCAAAGGTCAAGGTCACTCAGAGGTATTAATTAAATTCTTATCACCATCTTAGGTGCTTGCTGGGAAGCTGGATCCAAGCTGAATTTTGTATACTTAATTACTCTGATGGGTAGAAGAAGAAGAAGGCAGCATAGTGGTGTAATTGATTAGCACTGTTACCTCACAGCAAGAAGATCCTGGTTTAAATCGATCTGCCATCTGGGGCCTTTCTGCATGGAGTTTATATGTTTTCCCTGTGCCTGCGTGGATTTTGTACTGGAACTCCAGCTTACTCCCTGAGTACAAAGACACACATGGGTTAGGTTAGTTGACCGTAGGCAATGTCTGTCTATGTTAGCCCTCTGATAGACTGGTGACCTGTCCAGGTTGTACTCTGCCTTTTACCTTACACCAGCTGGGATAACTCCAGCTCCTCCACATCCTTGAATTGGACCCCAGCCACCACCATCAGCTCTTCCAGTGGACTACTGAGGCATTCCAGGTTAGTTGAAGCTGAATTAATGGTACTGTGGTTGAGTCTGTTTACGCTGATACGCTGCCAGTGCAGGGGGGAATGCAATCAACGTAGATGTGGTACTGTGCAGTCCTCAGAAAGCTAACTATGAATAGTTCAATGTGGATGATGCATAGGTCGAATGCAGGAAGGGAGCGGCAGCAGTTTTTGAGAAGCCTGAAAAACATCACCGATTAAAAAACAGCATTAAAAGCACAGTTGTCACTTTTCATTGTTTTTAACACTCAGTTTCACTTCAGCTCTTTGTATACTATCACTATGATCTTTGCTGCGGCTGGCTGAAGGACCAACAACAGCCAACAACAACAGTGTTTGCAACACTGCCCAAAGTGACCATCATGGCTACAATATGTAGACGACAGTCTACAAAGCCTTGTAGGACAGTCCTACGTTGGTCTCTGTAGGACCAATGGAGTACTGTAAATTAGCCACAAAATTGCTCCTGGGTCTGCCCCAGGGTCTCCAACAGGTTGGACATGCGCTAAAGGTCTCAACTGGCTCTTTTTGACTCAGAGCATCACCATCTCTACGTTGAGCTCATCTTGGGGTCGGTCCACTCACCCTTCAGAGGAAGCTCATTTCTGCTACTTGTATTTGGCATCTCATTCTTTCAACCACTACCCACTGCTCGTGGCCAGTGGTGAGGGTAGTAGATGGACCTGTAAATGGATAGCTTTACCTTTATTCAGCTCTATCTTCTCCACAACGGACTGAGTCAGCTAATCTGTCTGTCATTCTGCCAATCCACTCTCAAGTACCCAAGCTACCTGAGACTGAGCCCATGCAAAATAGTTTATGGTTTTATACAGTTGTTTTATTTTATTTGTTTTTTAAATCATCAACCCTCCTTAATTTTGTATTCCTATGGTATATACATTATAATGACTCCATCTTATAAATACATTTAAGTTGTTTTCACACCTGAAGTCTGAATAATGTTCAAGAAATCAGGTTAGAATATTGTCTGAAAGGCATCACATGTAGCGCACAACTTCTTATTCTTTCCCACTACTGGAAATAACTCTGCTTGGTTTAGGCGAGAGCACCACCTGGGCAGAGCACACAGTAGGTATCAGTACAAAATGACTACTCGCTTGCTGTAAATTCACCAGAGAATTACTTCACATGGGCGCAATCAAACTTCACACTGCCTTTATACTGAAGAGCTTGGCAGGTTAAAAGCTGCGTCAAACGTTTTTTGTTCTCACATGTAGCTTTATCGAAAAGTTCAGGGCTGTTTCATGTGTAAAATCGGCTTTCTTTAGGATTCTGCTAAGTCACAGGATGCACACTGTGCGTGCACGAAAGCATCTAATTCATCTGATTCCTGCTGGTTCAAAGCCTGCACCATGTTATAGAATGAACACAAACTACAGATTTTTTAACGAAGCTTTGGTGGGAGGATACATGTCGATTCATACGGCATGTTTCTTGCCGTACGGTGGCCTCTCCCCACCTACACAGCTACGTGCGTTCTGTGGTTTCTCAGGACTCAAGTCTCACTGACAAAATGAGAAATGGTTTTATTTGCATTATATTATAATTCACGTTTCTTTCCAGTAAGTGCAGCAGTTTCTTGTAAATGGAGCTGCACTCTGAGCTCTGTGCAGAGATGTCAAAGAAAAATCTATGAGCATATTTGTTCCTCATTAACAGAAGCCCAGGTGGATTCAAGGTCTAAAGTGTGCGAGTAGAGCACTGTCTGTTTCTAAGCTGGGCAAACCAGATGCAACAAGACAGTTCATGCTTCACTTTCTCTGTTGGTCTTGACGCGTCTTCGAGTTGAGTAAAAGTTCAGCAGCAGCAGAGGAGACACATTAAGCTAAGGGGCACACTGCAGCGGAAACATCTGTTATTATTAGGCTTTTTATTACAGCTGGCAGTTTCATAGTATAAAAGGTACAAGTGCAAAAAAAAAAACACCTCAAGATGTCTTGACAATGAGAAATACCTGGACTCTGTCAGTCAATATACATTTGATTATTTGCACCTCCTGTGATGTGCCAAAACTTGAGCCTTCCAAATGTCAATTTTTGCTTTTATTCTTCATTGGCTGTGTAGTTAAATGATTATCTAACTGAGTTACTTTCAGAGGCACTCAAAGAGAGACACATGGTGCTCAAACAAGCGGTATAACTTCCAGTGGAAAAATAGCTTTTTCAAATCTTAATAGAGGGGGAAAGTCTTCAGATGATTAAAGCATTGTCTAAATTACATTTAATTTCAATGGTCACTTAGGAGCTTGTCCCAGATTGTTTTTTGGTGCATTTGATTACACAATAGTGGATTCGGTTCAGCTTCTTCTCATTGGTTTCTTCTGCTCTAGCGTGCGGAAGCATTTGTTCTCCTTTCGGTAGGTGATTTGCTTGGGCCTAAGAGAAAGTAAGTGTGTCCACCTTCAGACACCTTGTTTTGGAGTTTTCCCTGTTAAACTTTAGTGGTGTTTCCCCTCTGGGTCATGTCATTTTAAAAAAATTTTGGGTTTTTTTGCTTTTTGGCAGTGCTGTGGTGTCATGGTTAGTGTCTTTGGTCAGTTCTCTTGGGTGCATGTCTGTAGGAATTTGTGGAGTTGCCTGCTTGCCTGTTGGCTTATAACAAGACGAGTGAAGACTAGAGGGGAAATGTTAGATAGCTGTGGTCAGGCAGCTAGTGGGAAACCTCTCTAGGGCGAGTTTTGTGTGGTTAACACTGCGTTTTTTTGGGTCCACTGTTAGCCTCTGCTTGCTTTCCAGGTCACTGGTGGGCATGCCAGGACTTGTCAGTGCCAAGTGGTAACACCTGGGCCCTGTGTTCCCAGACTATAAAGCTGTTACTGACAGTTCAATCACTCTCTTCTCTTGTCCATGTTATCACTCACCTGCCTTCCTGTCACAGGTTACTGACTGACACGCCCCACTAGTTTTGTATTTGTTAAGTTTAATAAAGTACTTTCTTAACCTGCCAAGTCAGTGTGTCCACCCTTCTTTTTCATGGCCTTTCAAGCTGGATTGTGACAAATATGACAGTAGATGGATCAAGTGAAGGGCCACATGTGTCTCTCAGGTCTTGGCATCAGGACTTTGCTTGATTTTTTTCCTGTTTCTTAAGGACAAACCTTTCAGATACAGTTCATCTGCTGTATATAGTTTTTTGGACTGAGAACAAGTGAAAAAGCAGCCAATGGTCAAAGAAAAACTTTGAAAGACCTTCAGAAAGCTCCAACCACCATTCCTTAAGAAAGTCTGACTGCTTGGATGCAAAATATAAAGAAATGAGGGGTTGGTTTGAGACTTTTGCAAAGTACTGTGGATGGCTACACTCATCTTTTATATACAGTCTATGCTGTCTGTTTTAGAGGCATCAATCTTCAAACTCCTGGCAAGAAAGTGACTCATTGTGGAGTGTTTTTAGGGGGCGAAGGTGTTATGAAGCATCACATGGAAGCACTCAGGTAATGACAAAGAAGAAGAAGAAGATGAGGAGGTAAGGAATCAGAGAGCACTTAGGGGAGAAGAGGAGGAGGAGGAGGAGGAGGAGGAAAGGTGTAGGCAAAAGCAAAAGCTGATGAGGATGGAGGAGGAGGAGGAGGAGGAGGAGGAGAATGGGGAAGCAAGTTTTCGGTGATGAGCTGTTTTCCGTTGCACTGCTGATGTTATTATGGCTGTGTGTGTGCGTGACTGTCACCTTCGCTTCCCACACACTGCCACTCAAAGTAAATAAGCAGAGGAGGGACGGAGATGGCTGGATGGCTCAATGGATAAGCCTGTGGATGGATGATTGGCTGGAAATAAAGCAAAAGAAAAGACACACTTTTAGTCTCGCCACTTTTTTCCCCTTCCACCCGCTCCCTGCTCTCCAGTTCACGCTCTTGAGTAATTACTGCTTCTTTCTTTCAACTCCCTCTCCCTCTGCTGCCTCCTCAGAGCTGATGTAAGTGCTGAAGGGCCCTTCATTAGAGAGGAAGAAAGGAGAGTGGGAGAAGTGCGTGTGTGTATGTGTGTGTGTGTGTGTGTGTGTGTGTGTTAAGTGTGGCTATATGAGCCTATAATGTTAATAAGTGCCTGATGGGCTGCAGTTGATGTCCACTTATAATTACAGTCTATGTAAATTTCTCATCGGTCGCCTCCAGGGGGACAAAAAAAACCTGTTGCTCGGCCTTTCCTTCCTTCCCCCTGTATAAATAACGGATGGCAGCTCCCTGGCTGCCTCACTGTCGCAGTTTACAGGTAAACACGGCACCTCTCGTCACCCGCGGCGCTAATGGGTCTCCACAGCAACGCCGTGACGCGCCAACCCTAAGTGAGCGGGGGCCACAAACCGGAGGCAGCGGCGGAAGCTCCGGGCAGCAGCGAGCGACTGTCCTCTGCGAAGATCGTCTATTGTAAAGATGACTCACTCTGAATAGCGTAGTCTGCATGAGAGCTTCAATGATTCGTTTATTAGTGCTTACATTAAAGTAGTTTTGGAAAATGTATTCATTATTAAAACTCATTCTAAAACACAAATAGCGTGTATCTTACTTGCTTCAGCTTAGCAAGACGTTTTGAACAATTCTATGCTTGCAAATTTTTGGGGAAACTTTTTTTTTTGTTCCAGCATGACTGTGGCCCAGTGTACATAAAGGTCCAAAAAGGCATGACTGAATGAGTTTAGTGTGGAAGAACTTCACGGACCCACACAAAGCTCTGACCTCAACCCCATCAGGCACCGCTGGGATGAACTAAAACAGAGATTGCAAGCCAGGCCCTCTTGTTCAACAGCAGTGTCTGACCTCACAAATGTTCATATGGCTGAATGGGCAAAACCTTCCACAGACCCTCCCAGCCTTCCCAGAAGAGTGGAAGCTGTTAAAGCTGCGAAGGCCAGACCAGCTCCAATTTATTGTCTATGGCTTTAGAATGGGAAGTCATAAAAGTTCCTGTAGGTGGCCCAGTACTTTTGTACTTTCAGGTTTTGAGTTATTTCTCAAATAAAGCACTGCATTTAATATACATGGCTCTCTGGGTTTTGGGGAAAATATTTTTATTCCCTAGATGTAAACATCGTGTCAAAAATGCAGCCCAGGAACCACAACTGGCCATTTGCAAAGTGGGAAGTCAATAATAACTCCAACTGTAACTCCAGCTCATTAACATGCACTGCTGTTTGTGCTTTTGGGACACCAGTATTGCTATTATTGTTTTTGTTTTGTTCCAAAACTTTAACATCTGAACATTTTGTAATCAGACTAGACTGAATTTGGCAAAACAGACATTGCTGAAATAGTTGTTTTCTTAATCATCTGTTTTGTAAATGAATGATTCAGTACATGTGAACATTTTCAAAATGTACATCTTAAGACTTGAATGTGTTTGAAATTGGGCCATATGTGACTCATAAACTACAATGATTTTGACACTCCTGACCAAAACAATAAATTGATTGACAGCGAAAATAATCAACAAATCAGTCTATGTCTTCTTCTTCTTCTTTCGGCTGCTCCCGTTAGGGGTCGCCACAGCGGATCATA
>VUQH01022253.1:0-27610 GCA_015106775.1 Etroplus canarensis | reverse complement strand
TTTTTTTTTTGTGTGTGTTATTTTTTTTTTTTTTTTTTTTTAGCAAAACAGTAATGATAAACCCATTTTTTTTTAACCTGTCCTGTCTGGCAGCATTAGCAAGCAGAATCATGGTCTGAATGCTTTGTTGTGCCAAACACATTTAATTTGCCAAAAGGAGCTCCATAAACTCTATGGCCTCCTCTTGTTGATACATTTCTTTCTTTATTTATTTATTGCCAGGGCAGACAGGTAGGGAAAAGAAAAGAAAGAAGAAGAAAAGAGAGAAACAGAAGAGAAAAGAAGAAGAGTGCACATTAAGATACCAACCACCGCATCTGTAATAAGCATACTGCAACTGAAAAATAAAGAACAGACATATGATCTACAAACATACAATCCATAGCAACAACCTAGATAAGCATCAGTAACAGTAAATACTGAATGTTACTGAGCTGCACACAAGACCGACAATGCACGATATGCAATTTTTATTTTATCCGTACAAAGTTTATTTTGGACAAAAAAATATTATTATGTGGATCAAATTTTAATTTTAAGGATGAAATTTGACCTCTACAATATGCAGTGGTTTGGATGACTTGATTTATGAGCAAACTACACAGACCACAGGTTGCAGAAAGTGCTGCCAGCTGCCCCTTAACAGTCTGTCTTCTCTGAAAAATAGCATCTGCTCTTTCCTTCTTCATAGTTTGCTGCTCCTTCCACCTTTTCATCTCAAGTTCATTGTCAAAATTAAGATCTATGTTTCATAAGAGATTATACACTCAGCGCGTGTCTAGAGAGGCTGACTGTGGGCTGGAATGAGTTGATAAACAATAAGAAGAAAGTTATGGACAGAGACCTTCTCATTTATGTGTACAGTCCTCGACAGCAAATATACAGCATTCCTATAGAGAATGCAGCATGACTTGGCACCTTTACAGAGGCCAGAGCTATACAGGTTTCCTCTGTGATGTGTTTGGACAATAATTCAGTATTTGTGGCCTTAGATGTGGCCTTATGAGGGAATATGGCAGACAGATTTCATAAACTTTCCACTGTCTGCTGGGCAAATGTAACTGTAATTCATATGGGCAAAGAAGGTCACTCTGTACTGACACAAGGCAGCCCAGTGCAAAAACAGAGTGCCCTGCAAAGGAACAACAGGCTGTCACATTTTCTTGGTTTATGGCTTGATTCTTGCTCAGTCACAGTGTCTGGATTTGTCTTTGAAATATGAAGCTAATAACATGCTCTTTTTACACTCTTTTTCTGTCATAAAAGAGGTGGATTTTGTGCACCCTATAATTTCTTCAACACAGCCTTAAAGTAACAACTCTGTAAGCAGATTGCAGAATAACTGATCAAGTTAAAAAAGACTATTAAGAGTGGAAATTTAATTGAAAGATTCAGTAAGTGTCTCCCATTAACAGCCCTCTCTTCCAAGTCAAGAAAATAGTGAAAAGTGTCACACACAGTTTTAGGATAAGAAGATTTTGCAGAAAGCCAACTATGCCTAAGTTGTACTTTCTAAAATAAACAGATACCGAGGTTCCACAGATGGACAGAGTCTGTCATTCTGCATTAGCCTTTAGACTGCCGACTGACAGCACAGTTCAGTGTGCACCTGCATCAACTCAACAGGCGTTCAGTGGCAGATGGACAGAAAGGTGGTTAAGGAGACAGCTTCAATCTCATCCAGTGCAATGAAGTCAGACATTTTTGTGGGGATTGCCCTTTTTATTTGCCACCAATTCCAATCTTCTACTTTGATCATACAGTAACAAAGCCATCGCCTTCAATAGCATGAAATAGGAAAAAGGTAATGATGTTTTGAAAAAGGGGTCTATCATTATGGGTTTTTTCAGGGCCAATATAATTTACTTGAAGTGTAGGAGACCAAACCCTAATATTCAGAGCTGATATACATTTTCAGTAAAATAATATTAATATTAATGAGGAAGAATGTGAAAAATTTGCAAAATTCAATGAATGTTTTACCAGGGAACCAATAATTTAAAAAATTACTGGCAGAGTACATCTATGCACTATGTTTTACAGAGTAGCCTTGTCCCTGGCTGTCTCAGCTGTCTGGGAGGCAGTATTGTACTCTTACAGAGAAAAGGCAATGAACTTGGCAATGTGCTGGGACAAAAAGTGGGGTGGTTTACTTGAAGAATATTTTTCAAATCAATGTGTTGGTGGTCTTTCTCTCTTCTCTAGTTTTTTCCCTATTTTTAGAACTTTTGTAAAACTGAAAAATACAGCATGGAAACTTCTGAAAAAGCCATTGCAGCTTTGTGTTATTTGTCCAAGTTTGCTTTTTAACCCTCATGGGGAAGTAATAGGTATCATTATGGCTTAATGCACCAGAGTAAGGTGAAGAAGACATCACCGAAATAGGTCATAAAGATGGTGACATTTCGAAAACACTGGCAGAAAAAAGCATCTTTCCCTGTGCTTCTCTCTCCAACATGTCTCAGACTATTGACTTACTCCAGACATGACCAGTCAAACAGCATTGTGAGCAGAACAGTTAGGCACAGTCCACAAAATATTGTTAAGAGAAAGGTGGCTACCACAGTTACCACAGGAGTGTGTTCTATTTAATAAGTTATATAATCATATCAGAGAACTACTAATTCTGATAATTGGAGACCTAATGAATACCAGATCTGATAATCAGCAAGGCTGATAATTGGAGAATCCCTAATTCGTATAGTGTATGGCTATACTAAGTAATACTGTCAAAATCATCATCAACTGTGAATAAAAACAAGACAACTGGGTCTCCATTGTTTCTCCAGTCATGTAGAAAGGATTCACCCTTCATCCGATTTCACTGGCAGCAAAGTAATTTCTTTGTGATTTCCTATCATTTGCAGCTGAAACCAAAGATGTATTATATTGAAACCCAGATTGCTTAACATCTGTGTTCTCAGGCCTCGCTTTGCCTGGAAATTCTTACATTTGTCTAGGGGATAGAGCAGGTGATGAGGCGAAAAGAACACAGCCTGCAACTTTTCCTTAGGGAAATGTTTTCTCTGAGGTTCCTTCCTAGCAAAAAGTGCTAGTGGTTGGCAAGAATGGAGAGGCTAATGAAGATTTAAAAAAAAATGTGAAAAAGGATTGACTTTTTGGCATCACTTACCATTTAGCCTAATAGACCACACATGTTTCCTGACACCATTAGGACTAAATATACATGAGTGTTGATTTTCTTTTTTAAAACTGAGACAAAAGTAACTTTTCGAGATTACTGCTATTACTGTTAATAGTACTACCTTCTTATTTTTTTCCAAGCAAAGACAGACAATAGCTAAATTAACTATGGCAAAGTCTTATTTCATAACCTGCAGATTTATCTGTATGATCTGTTGCCGTTTGTAAGCTCTTTACACTCAGTTACATCATGTGTCTGCCAGTAATATTATCTGAAAGTACTATTTCTTGGGGAAAATATAATTTATTAACTCAATCTACAAATTACAGTGAGAAAAAGTGGAAACCAAACATTTGGGACCAACAGAGTACATGCAATAAGCAACATTTCTAATGCAATACAGGTAACTCCCGTAACCTGGTAAAAAGGCAAAAAATGAATGCAAAAATTACACTTAAATGCAAAATGTTTGTTTTACTGACAGGTACACAGTAATTGCAAAGTCGTAAGAGGCCCCCAGTGCAGGCTAGGATGCCAGCCAACATAAAAAGCCCATTTAAAGGGTATATTCTTCCTCTCTCCTTAGACATTAGGCTGCTTTCCTGAATGTACATGGTCTCTTTAAAATCCTTTTACCCAGCTCCTTCCAGTCATGTCCTGTCTGTGCCTCTGCTCCCTTTGTTCTGCAGCCTTCAAGTTCTGATGCCGTGCTTCAGTCAGATGTCTTTGAGCACCTGTCTAAGTGGTGAGATCTACTGGGAGATGTATTGTGTGTTATGGCAACCATTTTCTGATTTGGGAGCTAATCCTTTATGGGAATGCAGCATCTCTCTAATGCATTTCTGCTTGAGATGCATCAGAATAAATAGACTAAAAGCTGACTAATACAATAGTTTTGCAATAAAACCAACACACATATCAGCCAAATTTAAATCTGGTATGGTTTTGATTTTTATCAGAAGAGAAGCAGAATCTGTCATGCTACTTTGGTTTGTATTTGTTCTGGTAAATTTAGTTATATGTCAAAGTTTTAGTTTCTGCATTTTCAATAGTTATTGCTTAGAATTATTGTTCTTTTGCTTATCCTTTTTTCTGTATACATACAGTAAGTTGGCCTTTCTTATAGGCTTAGTTTCTGTGCTCTAAGGAAGAGTTTCAGTTATATAGGAGCTTGTATTTTGTTTTCTATTCTGAATTTTGCTTTGATTACTATAGAGAACTATTAGGCTGTGTTTCTAGAATTTTAGTAGTTCCCTCCTTGTTTACCCTGCCTCGTCCTCCAGTGTTTTCTCCCTTCTGTTAAGTTCACTTTGGTTAACTTTGGTAGCCTTTAGTGTCTTGTGCCTTGTGTAATTTTTGTTTCCTCCTGACTCATTCTTCTGATTTTTATCACCTGTCTCCTTACCCTCCTAAGTTCAATACCCCCAATTACATTGTGTATCTATATATGTAGTCCTGGCTTTTCCTCAGTTTTTGTCTTGCCATCTGTTCCTCAGCCTTTAAGTGGTCCTTGTTTGTTGCTGTAGTTTTGAATACTGTTTCTTAATGCCATTTTGGATTTCTGGACTGACTTATCAACATGCAAATAAAGGTTCACTTTCTGTTTTGCTTGTTCTGCTTTGAAGTCTGCATTTGGGTCCAAATCTGCTGCAATCATGAGAGAACTTTATGATTATTCCTTGTATAATATCACAGTTATCACACAAAAAAGAAAACATCATTTTAGCATCATGAAACAGCATATATGGGTCTACAAAAAGTATGGCTTCTTCTTTTAGGGGACTCAAAAATAACTTCTGGCATGATTTAAACAGAAAAATACTTACAAGTAGTCCAATCAGTTCGTACAGTGATCTGTTGGACTATTGCTCAAAGACTGACCGCCACAAACAGACAATATTCACACTCACAATCACACCTTTGGCCAATTTAGAATCGCCAATTAACCTAACCCCGCACATGTCTTTGGACTGTGGGAGGAAGCTGGAGTACTCACAGAACATGTAAGCCCTGCGCATTACTGACTGGTGGATTTGAACCCAGGACCTTCCTACTGTGAGGCAACAGTGCTAACCACAGCTCTACTGCCAAGGAAATACATATATTGAGACAAAATAGTCACATAAATGTTTTATAACTATTAAAAAAGAAGAAAAAAACAAAACATGATCATAGTTATTTGTTAACTACTTATATAACTTGGGTGCAGGCTGGAGCTTAGCCTGATTGTAAGAAAGTAAGAGAAATGGTACAAGCAGGACACATTGCCAGGCCACTAGAGGGTTAACACAGAGAGACCATAGACTGTTTTGCATTGCATTTTGAGGCTTTTTTCAAAAAAGCACCCAGTAAAAGTAGCATGCCACACATCTGCCACAACCATGAACAATCATTTGAGAGCAGTTGGGTGTGGTACAAGTTTGGAAGAATAACTGAATTACTCCCAGTAACTATCAGATAGTATTTTTGGTTCACATCACTATCCTTAGTCAGTATACAGAAACTTAATGCTGTGAGGCGACAGTGCTAACCAATGCCACGCTATGAAACCTTACTTTGACATGGAAATTTTCTTTCACTAAGAAATTCAAAATCAGGACAAGATTTGAGGTAATTAATTCCCTGCTGGTTATTTAGGGGTATTGCAGTTTTGGGTCCAACAAGCAAACAAGTCTTTGGTGAACTTTGCCTGTTCCAAGCACCACCTTTGATGTTTTTTGTTAATCCAATATTTCATCCACCAAACGATACATGTTGCTTTGTTTTAGTCTCCTCTATCATCGCCAAAATTTTGCTTTTCTCTCGTGGCCCATGGCTATTTCTGACTAAACCCTCATTTGTGCTGACATTATATAAGGAGAAATCACATAGCATGTTCCATAAATTAAAATTATAAATGGGATTTATAAAACCTGCTTAAGATCTTTCTTTTTCAATGCATCATAAGCACATCACCAAGAAAGATCTTCAGATTAAGTTCAAATGTAAATCTAAGAACATTCCTATAAAAGGCCCTGATAGAGAACAGACTAGTCTGTGGGACATGAGATGCGTTTTGGCATTTGACTGCTGAGTAATAAGGCTAAATGCCAACAGGCTGTATTAAGGCAGAACCTAGGCTGAGATTTCAGCTTTGGGCATATATACCATTGTGGCAGATTGCAATGAATCACCCCCTCAAATCCCTATCTCACCCCCTCCAGTCTTGTTTTTCACAACAACATGACTGCCAAGGCATCAACCCACCCGAGCTGCTGCACCTTTCTTCTCTTCTGACATAAATTGGCTAAAAAACAAACTACTTCATGGATGTTTTTTCTGTGCCCTCACACACATGAACAAAAACACCGTCCGCCCCAAATACAAAATCTAATCCTATTTGACTGTGCCATTTTGGGGACCTGCAGCAGGGTGAGGAAAGCAGTAAGCTGCTCTTGTCTTAAGGGCAGCATGTGGAGAGCAAGACACATTAATCACAAGGGCACAAGGAAGGAGCGTGAGAGAAAAGATTGGAGTGTGAGGTGGGTGGCTGAAAGGTTGTGCTGGCAGAAATTACCATCAGTTTGTCACTGCTGTTGTCTCGCACGCTGTAGGCACCTGCGACCAAGATGGAACTGAATTGCAGTTTGTCCACGCAACATCAGGTTGAGGGTAATCACATCACAGGAGTTCTGTTTAATAAATACATGCAAATGATAGTTGTTAGGCAAAAACTCCCACAAGATATGTCCATGAGGATGAAAAACAATTCATGCATGTTCATTGTTTTGTGCATTAACAGTCATGACTTCAGCTGTTTGCAGTGCTAATGAAATTCGTTTTAAATTTGTAATGGCAACGGAATCCTAAGAGACCAAAGCAATATCAGGGTAAACCGAGCATGATAGGGGTATTCCCTTCAGATTTGACCAAGTAATAGTGAAGGTCCGAGGAGCAAAAATGGGTTTTGCAAACCATGCTGTAACAACTGAGGTGTTTAAAAGGGTTTAATATTACACTTGAATAGATGAATGGGCAAATGAGCATACATGCAGGCAGGAGACAAATAAACCCAAGGAAAGAAACCTTTGTCTCAAGGGCAGAAACATTTCATGGATGGCAATTGGTAACATTTCCTTCGAGGAATCCGGCCAATGCAAAGAAGCTTCCATCATCTACCCGCAGTAATTTATAAAAAGTGGATTGTCTGTGCAGGATTCATCAAAATCAGGAATGGTTTGGTAAACTGTTGCTAATATTATTAATTGATTTTACAGGCATTGCAATTCTGACATTGATAAGGCAAACAAAATTACACACACAATACCAAGTGTGAAAATACAAAAAAAAAAGCAAGAGTCTTGAGTCACCAAGCCATTCCTTTATAGTCTCCTTGCAGTGAGCCAGACATTCTTGTACCTTATTTTAAAATGATCTTGAGCAATAGTTCTCCAGGTTTCTGAAGGTTTTTCAGAGTTTTTCTGTGGACCTTGACTTCATTCTCAATTATTTTCAGTCCAGTACTTGTAAACTAACCATTTTCAGGGGATTTTTTTTCTTTTTTTTGTCAAGACACTTCCTGACCTGAATTATTCAAGTATAAAAAGGCACCTAACACAGGAGATGAACCAATTTTGTGTCTACACATAACAGACAGCTTAGCAAAGAACCAATTTTAAACTGTATCTTTAGGCACTTTGTTACTAAGTTACTATGAAAACTGTCAAAGATTACACAATTTGACAGGCATAAAATTGTAATTTTGCACCAACACAACAATCACAACAAGGTGATTCTCAAAGAGCTACTAGCTGAAAACTTGGCATATCTTGGCACGGTGTGTGTGCTTAAAACTTGACAAGTGGAGGATAGAAGAAGAAGTGGTAAAACAGATTAACAATATCTGAAAGTCATGTCTTTAAGAAATGGGAAAAATAGCAACTACCTGACAGGACCTGAAAGATGCATCTGGTCATTCACTTGATCCATCTACTCTTCACCGACACCTCATCAGAAATAGTTTCAGTGGAAGGCTGTCTGTCAAAAAGCCATTCTTAGGAAAGGAAAATAGAGAAAAGGTTGAGGTATGACACCTTACACAAGAACTGGACAGAAAATCAGTGTCAACAGGTCTTGCCCATCTTGACAAAGAATGGAACAAAGGGCAGTCAACATTCGAAAAAGAGCTTTGGAATGTCCTTCAAGACACCTGGAGAACTATTCCTGAAGACTACTTAAACAAATGAAAGGAAGCTTGCCTAAGAGAGTTCAGACTGTGTTGAAGAATAAAGGTGGTCATGCACAATCTTGACTTTCAAGCTTGTAAGAATTGCACAAACCTTCCGATTTCCAAGCAAAATATGAATAAATAAGGGAGAGTCCAAAACTTTTGCACTATACTGTACATCATAATAATCAAGGTAATTTTTTGTTACCAATCTAACCATGATTAAGTGAGTAGGCCTGTGGGAAGAAGATTTTTTTCCTATTTTTTTCTTTTTCATGAATCCCCTCTGAAGAAAATGTAAGAAACCGAGTCAAGTAGTGAAACCAAGGAAATCATTCCAGAAGTACTAAAAAATAATCCCTCTCACTTCATTGCCATATTCTTAAGGATTCGAAGAGCCAAATCGAGCAGCAGTGAATACCTTCAAGTAAAATGGTCCTTCATCTCTAAGCCTGCATGTCCCAAGCTGAAGCAAGAAAAAAGTCCCTTGAGAAATAAAACCTTTTGGTGAAAATAAGGCTTCTTATTTTCTAGGTGCATCTGTTTGCTTTGTGTTTATTTTGCAACATGTTAAGTCCAACTTCTAAAGTTCTGCAAGAGCTGATAGTTTTGTTGCTGGTGAAGAGTTACTGCCAAACCTTGTTTGTTAAAAATTACCCCAAACCACCCAACCAGTTTCTTAAACACCTATACAGTCTAGGGTGACTGGAGTATAACCCATCTGTCTTAAGGTGAGAGGCAAGGTACAATCTGGACATCCAGTACTATTGCAGTAGGATAGAAAATTTTGCAGACTCATAACAGCTATGGTCAATTTAAAATGACCATTTAACCTACCAGGCAATGCATGTCTTTGGACAGTGGGAGGAAACCCGACAGAAAGGTCCTAGCTGTCCCAGAGGTTCAAACCCAGCCCATTTGTTGTGACGCAACAGCGATAACTTCTCCATCACCATGCCACCTTACCACAAAACTAAAACATACATCTCAGACTCTACAGACCTCAGTTAGCATGTTAGCATGTGAGTACAATTAGAAAAAGAATGAACAATGATAACTTGTTTGGAAGGGTTGCCATAAAGACTCTTAGCTCTAGAACATGGCTCTAGAACATGGCAGCACAGCTTAGGCTTGCAAAGCTGCATCTGAACAAACCATAAGACTTCTAGGACAATGTCCTTTGGGCAGACAAGGCCGAAGTGGTGATGTCTGACTATAATGCATAGCACCATGTTTGGATGAAACCAAAGTAGATCAGCACAAACTTTTCATACTAATTACCAAGCACAGTGGTGGAGGGGTGATGACTTGGGCTTGTTTTGCAGTTCACTGAGTCAGCCATGAACTCCTTTGTGTACCTTTGTATTCTAGAGTCATATGCAAGGCCATCTGTCTGACAGCTACAGTTTGGCTTAAACTGGATCATGCAACAGGACCATGATCCCAGGCACATCAGCAAACCCACAACAGAATGGGTGAAAAAGTAAAGCACCGTATTTCAATGACCCAGCCAAAGTTGAGTTTGCAACACAGTTGAAATGCTGTGGCTTAACTTTAATGGAGGTGCGCATGAATGTATGCCTCAATGGAGTGAAGTAACATTGCAAAGAATAGCAGGTCAAAATTCCTTCAGAACAATGCGAAAAAGTGATAAAGTCATAAAGAAAACAATTAAGTACTGCTGTTAAAGTGGTTCCACAAGTTGCTGAATCATGGGTTGTACATAGTTTTCCATAGGACTGCATAGAGTTCTGTGAACATTTTCTTCTAAATATGATTTTATGTCTGTTATCCAGATGCACTCTTCTGGCTGAGCTATCTAATCCAGACTGTATTAAAAGTCTCACGTGTTAAGGATATTCATTAGAAATGCTAAATTATGGGAGCTTTTAAAGAGAGGAATTAAAATAAAACCGGTGATAAAAAACTTTGTTAACTGTAACTGGTGGCACTCTCAGTAGGCCAACCGTTAAACACCTTGGTTTGTCATCAGCAATTTTGATATTACCCTCCCAACATCCTGCATAAACCTACGTGTAGAACCATGCTGATATTCAGCTAACATATGAAAACATTCAGAGAATTTATTCTGTTTAAGTAGAATTATTTAGATGCCTATTTCTAAATTGTTTTAGTGGTTTAAATATATTTCAGCTTTAAGATGCAAGATTTTAGAGTTATATTGTAAAGTGTTTCCATTATCTACATTTCCTGTTTACAGTCTGAAAAGACATCTGTGGCACACAAACTCTGACAGTTTGGTGGTATGGATGCTTTAAGACCTACTGATTTCCCCTCTTGACATTTAAAATCATGCAACGATTCATTTTAGCCTGAGGTGCTTCGTGGATCAGATGAAAGCTGTTTACAGATTTTCAAAGGTTGTTCAGAATCAAAAGAGATTGCTGAAGATGCCATTTTCTGTGTGCTTTGTTCTTCTTCAAAACTCTGCTGGCTGATTTTTCCAGCATTTGATATCTAGCTTGAGGAAAAATCTGAGCTATTAAGATTGGTTAATCCCTCCATAAGAAAGAAAGTAAAATAAATATTTTTTGTACCTCACACAGATCACAGTGACCTGTTGTGTGACCAGTACAAGCAGTTCACTAATGGGCTCTCAACTACTCTCACCATGGTGACTGCATTGCTCCTACTGAGTGTGATGCTGGTGGTGGAGTGCTGCTGGTCTGGTTTGATTTACTCCATTTTTCAGCTCCTTACATATCAAATCAAGAGAATTAGTTTACTGTGCTATTTGGCATATTTATAAGCTTGGGAGCAAGATTTTACTTAAGAAAACCCTCACAGATAATGCTAATAAAAGGATGTTAACACTTCAAAACTGGCATGATCTTGTACTGTATTTTAATCATTTTGCTTGTAACAGACTCGTAAATTCCAAAAATGGTGCATAAACATCGGAGAGACAGCAAAGGGTTGTAGTCACAGTGAATGCAGAATGGAATAAAAATATTCCTTGATGCAAGATGAGGGAAACATGTGAGATGGTCAAACGGCTCGTGGGGCATGAAACATTTAATTTCCAACATTTCGTCTTTTTTCCACATCAAACCACTCTCACCAAAACCATCTATTCCCTTTTCAGTAGCAGCCTCACTCAATACCCCCTGCCTTGCAGTAGCCACGCAAAACTGGGACCATCTGTAGCTTCAGTAATAATGACGGCAGAGAAGCCTAGGAAGGCTTTGAAAGCCTTCTCTTTGACTTTGGTGGGCTAAGATTAGCAATCAGGATCTGACTGCTGCTCTTGGAGCATTGCAGTAGCTTTGAAACCTCAAAGGAGGAATGAGAGGGAGTGTCGCCTGTAATCCTCTTGCATCTGGTTTTCTACATCTTTATCTCTGTGACCATATGATGACTTTATAGTAGTCAAAATATAGCCGTCACTACTCTATCTCTATACAGTAATACATATTTACAATACTAAGAGACAGAAGTGAATAAAACAGGATTTTTTTCCTTCTGATTTGAGTTTTTGCTCCCTGACACCTGTGCCTTTCTAATACACTCCATGAGTGCTAAGGCTACAGTCAATTAACCTAAATTTTAGTCAAAAAAATATAAATAATATAATAACGCAATGTTCTAGCTGTTTATCATTTCTCTTTGATCAGAATGCTGGCATGCTTTATGTGTATAGAGTCCCTGATATCAGTTGTACAAGTGTATAAATGATTTGACAGCTGTTTCTGAAAATTTGAGATGCCTTCATGAAAAGTCTCTTTTTTCGGCTAATTAAGAGAACAAATAAATTCGTGGTGTTTTTACATTTCAAAAGCAAAGAGAATAATTTACGAGGGATTGCGATTTTGGACACAACAAATCTTTCATGTTCTGAAAAAATGTGGAAACTATGTATGTTTTCCCTGGATCTGTTCAGTCAGAATTTAAACAGGAGAAGACATGAATCATCAGGAAGCTTTTTTTTTTTTCATTTACAATGCCAAGCAACTAAAAGAGTTAAAGAGAAATCTTTCTGTCAGTTACTGTGCATTTCCCCAATTGGGTTTGACTTTGAAAGTAAAAGTTCAGGATGAGCTGTTGTGCAAACAGCTTTTCGTTAAGATTTCCCTCACTTCCCAAAACTCTTCATAGTTAAAAGGTACATTTACACTGCATTACGCATTTCACAAAAACTCTTTTTAAAAAAAAAGAGCAGTAAAAAAATTACAGTTAGGTTCATGAGTTTTGTAACAATGACACATTGTTTGACTACAAAGGTTTTTCATTGTATTAAAAAAATCCCTATATTTAAAATTATGTTAGTTTGTCCCATTATTTTTGAACCTCTTAATATGGGTGGCTATGTACCAGGCTGGTTCTAGCTATGGGCAGGGGTCAGCTCCCAAATGAGCCATCTTAAACTCAGTCAATTCATTTTCATTTTTGTTCAGCCAATAGAAAAAGCATGGTAAACACAGAAGTCCCATTTCTAACATGGGCAGCCTGGAGTATGCCCCAGTGTCTCCTACTGATCTTCATCTTAATGTGATCATGTGATCAAAGGCACAAACACACCTAGGGCTGAGGGTGCAGAGGTTTTTAATTATGAACTCGGAGGAACAGGTAAAGCTCACATACACACTGTCCCACCCATTGGGAAAAAATGTATGACCTGCTCTGACTTGTGAAGATGAGCCCCCATGTTGTTTTTGGTATCTTTAGTCTATCTCTTTATTCCCCTTTTTCTCCCAAACACCTTCATGCTTGCAGAGATCATTGCTGAGGTGTTTTGTCACGCTTTTTTGAGTTAAAGCAGTCATTACTTCTATCAAATCCATCTCAGATTTCCACCTATTTGCATCTTTTTGATTGGCTGCAGGGCACCGAGGGAACTTGCTACTACTGTGAGTATTAACTTTTCACTTAGACACATGTTATAGTGTTAAATTGTACTTTATAATGTCTTTGTGCATTTTTATGATAGGACTGCTTTGAATGAGCAGCCTAAAAACATGAAAATAAACCCCATAATAGCACTTTTTAGACTCAGATTGGATTTGACAGGCCTCTCAGAATCCGCACATCAGGTGCGACTCTGTCACTCTCTCAAATAGACTTTAGACTTCACATGAATCATTGAGTTCAGGTGCACACCTCAAAGACGAATATAGATGCATGCGGCTGCCCCCTTTCTCTGAATATAAAGTTTGAGCTGCTGATCTACTAGTATTGAAGATGGCATATTTGCAAATAAAAATATCATATTAATACCACATTTAATATCCCAAAAACTGTGTAAATATGTTTGTGTACATCTTTATAACACTAATGAATGGTGTTATATTTATAGTTTAATTAATTTGCCAAAAATAGACTAAACACCCAACTTACTGATAGCCCTGCTCTGCTTATTTTCATTAGAGATCATATACAGAAACCATCATCTCAGAGATCTCAGCATCTCAACAGGCGCTCAGACCAGAAACCTGTGAGTAACTAGTCAGCTGCTCTAACTTTCAGTTTTTTTCTCACCTAAGTTGTCTTAAACTGCCCACCCAGACCTAGCAGATTACAAAAGGTCCTAACTATGTATAAGAACGGCTGTGATTCCTAAACAGTTAATGCAATTATTTTGTCAAACCACTTGAATTAAAGTTGAAAGTCTGCTCTCCAATCACATTTTGACTGTTGGATTTAAAATCCACTGTGATGATATACAGACGCAAACTTAGAAAAAAGTGTTATTGTCCCAAAACGTATGGCAGTAACTGTATTTGTTGTACACATGGACTTGAAACAAGGTGTTCACAGTGTGTTGCAAATCCAGCAGCCTATCACACATAAACAGTGTTAATTTTTTCTTAAATGTATTTTTTATTAACCCTGCTAATACAGGGTAAGTCAGCTAATGTGGGATTAGGTTCCTCTCATCTCTTACCTCCTAGGAACTATAAAGAAGTTTAAAAAGTAAACAAAGAAAAGGTGGATATTGTGATTTAATAGCCTCTTCACACACAAACATAGACACACATGTAGATATATACATGTGGTCGTGTGAAAAGCTTGTATGAAACTATTTATTTCCTCTGTAAATATCTATTCTGGCAAGTACTTTTTGCAAAAAAAAAGAAACTAAATAAATAACTGAGCAAAATAATCAGCTTCTTCATGCTCTGGACAAACTCCTGTTCCACCACCTTGGACAGTAGCTGGTGGCAGTAGTCCTTGTTTGGCTCTGCAGCTTCTGCTAAGTGGAGCAGCACATAAAGCAGTTGTCCACCTGGCTCTGGTTAGAGTGGCCTTTCAGTTCACAGCTGATTTCCTGAGAAAAAGCTAGAGTAATGTTAACTGCAGTCCATGATGTGCTTTTCAATAATACTACATACAGCTGATCGTGGAATATGCAGGACAGAAGAAATTTCAGGAACTGACTTGTTGCAATGGTGGCACCCTGTCACAGTACAAAGCTTGAATTCAGTGGGCTCTTTACAATGTTTGTAAAGGCAGACTGCATTGCTAGGTTCTTGTGGCAATGGGACTGAATGAAATACTTGAATTCAGTGATTGCAAGTTGTGGTCAAATACTTTTGTCCATTTTGTGTACCTGAACAGTATGTCCAAGTAAGGTGTATGTGTAGAAACCCTGCTTTTACCTTCAATTATTCACCTGATATCCGTCCACTTAAAGTTCGCAAATTACAGTAGGGTGAATCATTCAGACACTCTCTGGTCTCTCTCTTCTCTCATCAACTGCAATATGCCTGCACAGAATTGGCAGCAAGGGCTGTGCCTACACAGTTCCGCTGTTTGGTCTATGCCAGAAGGTAATGTGTAATAGCATAGTGTCCTGCATGACTAGTGAGGGGGACTTTTCGTTTAAAAGTTAGTGTGGCACGAGGTAGCTGGATCTAAAATGGAATGGGATGAAGATACACAGGCTTGTTTGGGGTTTAGAAAGTGGAAAGCTACAGTCATACAATGTGTATTATTAAAAACACCAATGACAAGTGTTTTAGAAAACACATCAAATCACATCAAAGCCCTTGCAGTGCCCAGAGAAACAGCATCCACACACAAATGATCAGTCACTACATAGGACTCCCTTAAGGACACACAAAGCATGCTTTACACGTTTTATGGCAGACAATAGTACCAAAAAATCAATATGAAACTTCTTCAGCTACTCCTGCTGCATAATTCTCTCCTCAACTGTACTGTTTGGTCAGTGTGTCTATTTGCTCAGTGGATAAATATACAACAGAGGTAATCTATTCTGACCCACAAATGTCCGCATTTCAAACTGATTAGAGCTGTCTTTCTTGAAAAAAAAGCAATCCATGTCTTTTATTGTTGCATTTACTGCACAGCTAACACCCACAGTGGGTCTTTTTATGAGAGTGCACAACAAATATGATTTATGTTGCTGTTGTCATTTGAGCTCATTACGAAGGGAGCATTTCCTGTATTTTTCATGATGTTTTCCAAAGCGGAGACTTGATATTGGAGGAACTAATAGAAAACAATGTTTAGTACATCTTTCAGCAGAATACCAAAAGGCCCAAGACTTCCAGCATTAAATCATTTATAACAATTTCCTTGGGAATGATGTACTATGTCAGAACAATTCACTGACAAAACTGTCACCAGACTGGAACGTAAAAGGAAAATTTTGTTCTACTTCCATTTTTTCTCCTCAGCCTGATCTCCCACAAACTGTCATTACATCAAGGCCGTGAGATCTTCCCTTCTCAAATGCATCTGAAGTAGCAAGTCACAAGTTGTCTAAGAAATCCCTTCAAGGAGTGATCTTTTAACTGTGTTGCTGCAACTCACTAAAATCCTTGTCAGCTGCACGAAGCGTGTCAAACATACAGAGTAACAGACCAAGGGTTGTTGGTTATGATGGATAATTATGCGCAGCACAGAAAACAGGTTATCGCTAACTGTGTATCATACAACCCGTGAAAAAGAAAACGCAATGATTACACATTCTCTGTCAGTCACAGTTAAAATCCCTCCATGCATTCAAACAGGTTTTTCTCAGTGTTGTGCACCATAATAACAATCTTCTTCAGAGTTCATCTCTAGCACAGTTTTCCTGCATGTATGTCTCTATAATTGTTATGATGCACTTAGTAAGTCAGAAAGAGAGGCAAGACAGACAAAAAGGACATGGAGTGCATGCAGCGGGATATGATTAATTTGACAGCGTATGTGACACAGGAGCTGTGCCTCTCAGAATGAAGATAAACCAGGGGTTTTGCTTAATGACCATTATAATCACTATTGTGACTGAATGTGATTGATTTTAACATCCTGGAATCAGTCTAGGATTACATTAAGAGAGAGAAGCAATTGACAGTCTGAATCCCCAGAAGAAGTCTGGTAAGTTTTCCAGGATGTTTGGAACAATCTCCCTGCCAAGTACCTTGAAAAATGTGAATAGTCATATTATTGGTACATTTATCAAGAGTTGGTCACACCAAACATTGATATGATCTGTTTTCTTTCCTTTTTCTGTCCTCGTATTGAGTAAATTGATAAGAAAATGTTTTTAATTTCACCACGCTTCATTTGAACTTTTTTAGCAGTAAATTTTCTTTAATGTTACATGAGAAAAAGAAAGCTTAAAATGGTAATATCTCTGGGGATTCAGCTGTTACCTCACTTAATTAGCACATTTTATCAGCACTCAGGTGTACAACAAACTCCCTTTGGAGAGAGGCATTACAGCTATCACACAAGAAGAATGCCAGCCAAGCCAAGACAGAAGAGCTCACCTCTCCACCACTTTACATAAATATATCATTTTAAGCAGATCCAAATTCTAGCATTGTGTGTACGAAACAGTAAGGGACCTTTGATGCGCTGCAGCTACTAATGTTCAGTGCTGAATGATAAGGTTTGTGTTTAGTCCAAAGTGAAAAATATCAAAGTACCAAAGTGACTTAATCTGACTTCTCACCATGATTCAACAAAACTGTTTTTGCAAGCTGATAGCAACAAAGAGTATTGCTGCACAGAAAATAAAGATATTTTATATATAGGCACATTCAGCCTAATGTAAAAAATTGTATGTGACACATGAAAAAGCCTCCACCATAAAGATTCCTCTGCGGCATTGACAGTGTTGTCTACATCTATTAAAAACACAGCGAGCCACAGTGCACTGTTGCATCGATTGACATGTTTCTTAAAGACAATGAACACTTGACACTACAGTTTAGTTTGAGTTCATCCCCTCATCACAAACAACACTGAAAATCAGTACATACAACAGATGCTATCCAATACACTTCAGTAATGTATACAACAAATTATATAAACTCACTGGTCGCTTAACCTTGCTAGTACCAGGTTAGTACCCTGATTTTGCCTTCAAAACTGCCTTGATTCTTTGTAGCATAGATTCAACAATGTGCTGGAAACATTTCTCAGAGATTTTTGGTTCATAATGAAATGATACCATCATGCAGTTACTGTGGATTTGTCAGCTGGACATCCATGATGCCAATTTTCCATTACATCACATCAAAAAGGATCTCTACTGAATCAAGATCTGGTGACTGTGGAGATCATTTAAGTAGTTAACTCATTCTCACGTTCAAGAAACCAGTTTGAGATTATTTTAGCTTTGTGACACAATGTGTTATCCTACTGAAAGCAGCTGTCAGAAGATAATAATAATAATAATAATAACAGCTTCATATGCATCACACTTTTTTAAACACAAAGGTAAGAGGTGCTTTAGAGTTTAGATGAAAGTAAGAGTAAATATCTCAGTATACAAACACACAGTAAACCGTATGGTCTTGCATTCATTCATTCATACATACATACATACTGTCATGACCGCCTCTCAGCGGGCCTGCCACATGTTATATGTTTGTTTTGTCTACATCTGTTTTCCTTCCCCCCTCTGTCTCGCTCTCCCTATCGCTCTCCAGGTGTGGCAGTTCCGGTGCCACACCTGGAGAGGTGCCACACACTGGCGAGCGCTGCACATCGCCAGTTCGTTGAGAGTCTTCACTACAGCCTTTCTCCCTGGAAACTGTACGCCTCACGATCACCTTCAAGCTCTGGCCGAGCTCCCCTGCGGTCCGCTGCAGCTTCCCCCCTCAGGATGTCAGCCTGTTGTCTTCACCTGCCAGCGGCCGCTTCCCCGTTGTATTGACTCTGTGCGCAGCTGATTGCTGCCTCGCTGTGCCGCATTCTAACCAGCCTCTCTCTCCTTGCCAGCGGCAGCAGCGTTTAAATAAAGACTGTTTAACCTTTACTCCAGCGTCCTGCGTTTGGGTTTGTTCTGCGCTCACCCATTATGACAGAATGAACTGGCCATCAACTGAACCCAGCGGACGACGGTCCCCTGCAGCAGGTTTTGACAGCTCTGGAGGAGCAACGGCGGATGCTACACTCTCTCGCCGCCAAACAAGATCAGCAGGCTCGGAACCTCGCCGAGCTCGGCGGGATGGTCCACTCCTGTGAGTCACGCCTGCAGAAGCTCCCTCCTCAGCCTCGCCCGCAGCCCGGACCTGGACTGCTTCCCTTGCCTCTGCAACCCCCGGAGAGAGCGCTGCCAACCCCCGACTACTTCTCCAGTGAGTCAGTCGAAGCTAAGGGCTTCCTTATTCAGTGCCAGCTGGTTTTTGGCCAGCTTCGCCGCAATTATTCCTCTGATGGCACTAAAATAGCGTTTATGATGAGTTTGTTTAAAAGAAGAGCCCGTCAGTGGGGTCAGGCTTTATTGAGCTCACATGCTGAAACTACTTACTCTGATTTCATAGCAAAATTTCAGACTGTGCTTTTGCCGGGCGTGAGTGCTGACGCCTCCGCTCGTCGCCTCCTCACCTTCCACCAGGGCGGCCGGAGGTTCTCTGATTATGTGCTAGACTTTTGGATTCTTGCAGAGGAGATGGGCTGGGAGGCTAACGCACTTCGTGGAGCTTTCCTGAGTGAACTTAAAGAGACCCTGCGGGGGGAGCTGGCGGTGAGGGAGCTGCCAACCTCCCTGGAGGATCTGATCGCCTTATGCACCCACCTGGACGACTACCTGCGAGAGAATCGCACCCTTCGCAACAGTCGAGCGTGCGGTCCGTCACCCTTCGGTCCTCCTCACCTGAATTAAAGGCCGCAGCCGGGCCCAGCTTCGAAACCCCCAGTGAGAGCGAGCCCATGCAGCTATGCAGGCACCACCTGTCCTCTGAGGAGCGTAGCAGGAGGAGAGTGGCGGGTGAGTGCATGTGCTGTGGGATTAAGGGGAATAATGTTAAAAATTGCCGACAGCGGCCAAAAGATTAGGCTCATCAGTGGGCGTGGGGACACTGACGGGCCTAGGTGCAACTAATGCTGCTCTACCCTGCCTCATGGTTGACGCCAAACTGGGGGAGTCGGCAATCAGACTTCCCTTCAAGTCCTTGTCGATTCAGGTGCTGAACAAAGCTTTGTGGATGTCGGCCTGGCCAAAGCTCTCTCCTTGCCGCTGGTCGAGCTTTCTACACCACTACAGGTCCTTGCCCTCAATGGAGCCACGCTCACCCGAGTCACTCACCGCACCGCTCCCGTTCCTCTCCTGACCTCAGGTAACCACCACGTCGCCTCTGCCCCGCAGAGTGTAACTACGCCTTCGGAGATAAGGAGCTGCTCGCCATCAAGCTAGCCCTGGAGGAATGGAGGCACTGGCTGGAGGGCTCTGAACACCCCTTCCTCATCTGGACCAACCATAAAAACCTCGCCTACCTCCGGGCGGCCAAGAGACTAAACCCACGTCAAGCCAGGTCGGCGCTCTTCTTTTCACTTTTCAACTTTAACATAACCTACCGTCCCAGCTCTTGCAACGTCAAGCCAGACGCGTTCTCCCGCCAGTTCTCCTCTCCTCCCTCTCCCAACAGTGAGGCCATCCTACCATCATCTTGCATCATCGGGTCCCTCACCTGGGAGATTGAGACGCTAGTCAGGGACGCTCTGCGGGGCGAGCCGGATCCAGGCACCAGACCCCCCAACCGGCTCTTCGTGCCCACGTCGGTCAGAGGCAAGGTAATCCACTGGGGACACGCCACCAAGTTTACCTGCCACCCTGGTAGCGCACGCACAGCCACCGTCCTCCAACGATTATTCTGGTGGCCCACTCTGCTCCAAGATGTGTGGGAGTACGTCGCCACCCTTTGAGCTCTGGCCGAGCTCACCCGCGGTTCGCTGTGGATTACCTTCTGGACGTCAGCTTGTTGTCTTCGCCTGCCAGCGGCCGCACCCACCAGTATAGACTCTGTAAACAGCTGATCACTGCCGTAACCGCTGTAACCTTCCTGCCTTTGCTTCCCTGCCAGCGGCCGCAGCTTGCAAAACAAACTTGTTTACTCCCGCGTCCAGGGTTTGGGTTCGTTCTGCACACATACCATGACAGAAGGTTCTAAAAATTTTAATTAAAATCTGTTTACAAGTTTTTGAGTTCTACTGCACACAGAAAAAAATCAAAGCAAACAACATTTAAAAGTGTACCACATAAAACAAAGTTCTTCTCTCACTGTGGTTTAGCCTCCAGCTCTAGTCACTCAAGGCACCACACAGGGCATGACAATCTTCTATGATCAATTACAGGTCAATTAAAGAAACTGACACACACCAAGTTAGAAAGACAAATGACTGTACACCTGTTAATAAAAAAAGACAAGGAAATGTTACCCTGCCAGGCTCACATACTGCACACTCTTATCCAAGACTCATTTCCCAAGGGAGCAGAGCTGCCAAACAAGAAGTCACCTTGTCTTGCTTTAGCGTAGGGTTAGGTGATGCACTGCTTTGTGATGGGACTTCTATACCTTGATCACCACATTGTTTCTGTCATGTCCATTGCTCTGACTCTAGCCAATTATCTGTCATGCTCAACAAAAGGATCAATTCACTATATGTCATCTCTTCACTCTATTACCTGATAGTGATCTTAACATAAAGAATATGCCTTAAACAGCTCATTGTTAGGTCTGTTCTAAAGCTCTGCAAGTGCCTCAGTCACTTTTGAATTTCTTCTCAGCTTTCTCTATTCATCCCTCACACATCAAAATGACATTTCACCAAGCTTAACTTGTCAGAATTTTAACAACTTTGTCTTTCAGATAATGTAAATATTATTTCTCAAAATCTCATTTTGATCAACAGTCAGCTACAGAATCCCTGAATATAACAATGGATCAGGTGCTTGTCACTTTAGCTGTAAGGCTCAGAAAACTTTTCCTCACATGTGCTGCTCAACAATAAAAAACACGAACCGAGTTCTGTTGTGAACATTTTCATGAATATGTTTAAACCAGTAACAGAATAACTCAAGGAAACATCTCAAGGCAGCATAACAGCCCCAATAAAAGAAGAAATATTTTTTTCTTGGTACTGTATATGGATGTTTATGGAAAGGATTGTGGAGATGAATTTCTTTCAGCAGGTGAAAAAAGAAATGGAGGTGGGGTTTAGAAAAGTTTGTAGCTTTTACAGAATGCAAATAGGTTTGCATAAACAGAATTTAAATCCGAGAATTTCTGCCAAAATCTATCTTTTGTAAAAAGTCTCTTACGTTTATTTGGGTAGCTTCATGTTCCAAAAATCAGTGTAGTTAAGGTTTGAAAACAAAATGATCTTAATTCTGCAAATAAAACTTAATTCTAATAATTATTTATTCATCTTTTTATAGATAATGATACAGAAGGTTTTCTTTTACTGTAGGGCTAGATAAGAGGGTTTTTAATCTTTCCATTAGACTTCACTCAATAATTATCATACCATTATCATATGCTGAAAAACTAGATATCAGATAGTGTTAGTTTCTTAAATGCAGTTTAAACACTTTATCATTAAATACCCTGATCACCATGCTAAACACAGCAGATGTATAGCTGTTGATTAAATTATTTTAACAGATGTAATAATGGATGTATCACGGGGGCACTGCTGCTAAAGACTGTAAGAGTGGTGACAGTTCAGTTGCAGGTTATCTGTATGTCTGTAAATAAATAAACTATGAAGAAAGTTAAAGTTCTTCAATTAGACATTCAAACTTGTGCAACAACTTACCTTTCCTTTAAGTACATGCAAGACTCTGGATAATATAGACAGTTTGAACACTACTAAGCTATAAAATGCAGTTCCATGTGACCATTGAAAGTCGTTATAAAAAGGAATTGTTCTGCTAAAACTCTACCATATTATCTTAGGAGTATGAAAGCATTACATTATTCAAATAGGCATACACATGTAGGAAAAAAGTTTTCAGAGAACTCCACACAATCCTATGAAACACTAAGTACGCAACAAGATTCAGCAGCTTGTAGATCTATGTTTATCAGCAACAGCTTGAGTAATAATTTTCTGTATAACTTTTTTGATCTCTCATATTATTGTGGACAAAGTTTCTCATCATTTCTTCAGTTCACTGAAGTTTGCAGGCATTGTTTATGCAGAGCTCTCTTATTGTACCGTCACAGCATTTCAGTCAGGTTAACCCATAAGAACCCAGACCTGTTTTTCTTTAGGGACTTCATAAGTTAAGGTCAAGCATGGAGCTTTATAAGGAAGATTGTAGAACTTGTAAAGTGTTTGTTACACGAATGTCACCATGGGTTCTTATGGGTTATGGTCTGGACTTTGTCTGGGCCATTGCAACACCCTGATTCTTCTCTTTCTCAGACATTCTGTTGTGCGCTTGGGATAATTTTCGTGCTGCATGACCTATTTTTTTGCCAAGCCTTAGCTATCAGAGAGATGGCCTCATATTTGACGCTTGAAAACTTTAGTATTCAAAGAGTTCATGGTTGACTCAGGGAATGCACGGTGCCCAGGTCCTGTTTCTGCAAATACAGCCCAAATCATAACCCCTCCATGCTTAACAGTCAGTTTGAGGTATTAAGTAGTAATATGTTACGTTTGGTTTTTACCAAACGTGACGCTGCACATTATGACCCGACATCTCCACTCTGGTCTCATCAGCCCAAAGGATCCAGAAGTTTTTATTGATCCTTTGATCAATCCATAATTCTTGTAGTTTGTTCAGATGTGACTTTGTAAACCTGAGCTGTGCTGTCATGTTCTTTTTAGAGAGAAGAGGCTTTCTAATGGCAGCCCTTCTAAACAAGCTGTACTTGTTCATTCATTTTCCAATTGTACTGTCATTAACATTTAACATTTAACATGCTAACTGAGGCCTGCAGAGTCTGAGATGGAGCTCTCGGATTTTTTTGCAACTTTTTTTTAGCATTGCACTATCTGACCTTGGGGTGAACTTTCTGGGATGTCCACCCCTGGGAAGACTGTGGTATTGTGTTGTTACACAGCTGAATGCATCAGACCAGCAAACTGTGAAAACTTCTGATTTTATAGAGCCACTCACACTGGCTAATGATGAATTAATCAAGTGCATTTGATTAGCAGCACCTGGCTGACTACTTACCCTCTTAATTCCTGTAGAAGCACGTAGGCTGTGCATAATTTTACAGGACTACAAAGAGTCCGGTTGAAAATGTGAAGTACTTGTTCTTTTTGCAAACAAATTTGTAATCTAAAAATATTGGTCTGAATTTCATGTTTAGCCACAACATAGATGAAAACACCTTATAAAGCAGAACAAATGTGAGTCACAAAAAACAGGCGTGTTTATTTGGCACTGGCATGGTGGGTTGTGCCAAGGGTAACATATGGAGTTAATGAACTATGTTGTTCAGGACATATGTCTTCCTGGTAGAGAACAGATCCTTCCTTTTTCAGTTGGCTAAATTTGCCGTGATAGCCCACTGTTAATGGTGACGCTCTCAAGGTCAGTGTGTTATGCTTTTGTTGCTACCTCTTTCTCTTAGTGTCTGTGCATGGGATTGTGATGGTGATTAGTACTGTTTTTTGGCCTTCAGTAGCCTTCAGGACAAAAGCAGTTTCCTTCTTTTCCCTCGGTAGCCCCGCAAGTTCAATACACTGTAAAATAAGAAAACACAAAACACAAGAAAACTAAGACAACATCACAATTTGAGGATATATACATATGTGCAGTATATGGAAAATATGTTGCAAAGTGAGACAAAATACAAACACATACTAAACTCAGTACACTGTATTATCAAAAGACACTTAACCACTGACTGTATATAAACATGTTTCCACTTTCTTGTGTTAAGTCTGCATCGGACCACTCTGACTGCAGATGACTTCACCAGCTCAAGATTGGCATGGCTCATTTCAGATATATTTTGGCTTCCATTTTGTTAAGCTTTATTCAGGCAATGATTACAAATTTCTTATAGAATAATTCAGATTGTGAAGGGTTTTTTTTCCCTTAGGTGGGGTCACAGAGGTCATTTACAAGTGAGGCCGAGTAAAGAACCTCAAAGCTTTACTTGTGAAAATGTTATAATAATGTAATTCAACATCTGCCTGGAGACACCATGGACCTACAGAGCTCCACTTTTCAAAGCATAGGAGAAAGACCTTGCATAGTTAATATGCCATATACATGATGTCTCGTATTCAGAGGGTATCATATAGAGGGCTAAGTACATTTCACATGAATGGCCTGTTTTTGTACAAATGCTCCCAGAATAGATGGTGGCTTTACATGTGTCAATGTGTACTGCTGCATTTTATTCTCCTTGACTGTGCTTACTGCAATAAATGCTTCTATGTAAGACATATGATTCTCCTTAAGGTTCTTCCTGCATGATTAAATCTTTTCACGCACAACACTTATGGCTTTCTCCATATGTAACACTTAGATTGCAATTTCTATCAAGTGAGCAAGGACACTTAAAATAGAAGACGTATCTAGGTAGTAGCAGAGGTCCAGTGGCTTTATATGTGTTTGAATGTGATGATGTGAGACAAAGAGGAAATTAACCTGATATTATATCTTACAATTTAGCCACAGGGTGAGCCAATTAATGCTTGAGATTACACTGTAATTGTGCAATGAGCTAAAAAGTGGTTTGTAGGGCTGTAAAGATAGATGTACAATAGTAGCATGCTAATTTGTCTCCAAGAGATAATTGTTCCTACTTTTCTTGGGAACATGTCAGCAGTTCCACCTTGATGCTGATTAAATTATCATGAGAGACAGTACAATTATAGATGTAGGGTTTCCAGTCAATTAAGAATACATTTCACATTGTCTGTCAGACATTTCTAATCTATGTACACCTTTTTATGCTGTGAGGTGATGTCCTATAGAAATTTTAAAAACTGTCAGTGCACCCCTATATAATGTAAAGATTTTGAATCATCATTAATATAAGAAACATCATACTCCAGACTATTTTATGGTGTATCACAATGAACAATGTAGACTGTGATGTGTTGAATACAATAGAAGTATCTGAGGAATGTTCATTATCCCGGTGGCCCCTTTACATAGAAAGCAGTATGCTCTGCACTAGGTTGAGCAAATGGACCAATATTTGCGTTCTATTGGCACTAGATAATTTTGTGCACCTGTTCACTTCTTTATGTGTAGTATACACACCCACCTCCCTCTCTCTTTGGCTGCGCAAAGGTACGTCACATGCTACTGCTCCCCAAATGGTGCGCTCGCGCTGCGCCCTTCTTAATGCAACAACAAACCATGTTTTAGGTGTAAGCCATTGGAAATAAGTGGGGCTCAGAGTAGCGTGGTTGTCGTTGTCGCACTGTATGTGAAAGGCCCTTAAGACTCAACAAAGATGACATACAGCAATCACGTTGCCAGGGTTGTGGAGTGAAATGGACCCAAATTGCAGATTCAAACACTGAGGTGGTGAGGAGAACTAAAGGAGAGCTCTTTATTAAAGCTGAAGTTCAAACTCGAAACAGTCCAAGGATGCAGGGAAACAATAAATGAAACCAAAACTAGACTTAACTTGACATAGACAAGAACTTGGCTTGGCATGGCTTTGCATGACCCAGAATCTAACCTTAACCCTAGTACTGCAGGACCTCAATATATTGAAGTCCCAGATAAATTTCGTGTACTGTGGGTCATCTACATATTGATCACTTCCAGTGTTTTCATTCACTACTCTCATCTAGCTGGTCGTATAGCTGGCAGAACTAGGGTTAACATGCAGGTAAGAAGACAACGCAACAAAGAGCAAATGGAGGCAGGGGTACAAATACACACTGACTAACAAGCAGACAAGCAGGCAGGAAGTAAAACTGAACATAATGCATGAGACAAGATTGGTTACAAAATAAAACAGGAAACAGAAAATATCACTAGAAACATGACAAAACTAAACTTGGCAAAAGACAAGAACACGGAGGAAAAATCTAAAGAACAAAATAATTAACATAGGTATGACACACAAAAGTATAATCATAAGCAAGGCTGCATCATATAATAAACATGGCAAGGCTGAACTATAGAAATAATCACAAACTACTGAATTAATTCAGTAGTTCATAAATTACTGAATTTCCTGGAGGAACCTACCCGAGGGATTAATAAAGTTCTATCTATCTATCTATCTATCTATCTATCTAAATAAGGGATGCAATGACAGAATGTAAAACCTAAGAATCTCAAAACTGTAAAAGCAGCTCAGAAACTCAAACCATAAAAGAACTCAAAAACATACAAAACCAAACTTGAACAAACCCAGGGCCGTGACACACGTTTGCCTTTTATTCGTTTTTCATACATCTTTTTCCTTATTAGTCATTACTAAAGATGTAGATCTTTAATTTTAATTGAGGCCTAAATACTACAGGTATTTCAGATATTTACATCTTTATGAAATGCATTTAGATGTTTTATAAAATTTTAAGTATTTAGTTATTTTTTGCGTGGTTTTTTTTAGTTATTTTTTCTTTTTCTACAGCTGGAGTACTTTGACTGTTCTGAAAATGGATTCAGATATGTAAACACAATACCATAATCTTCCTGGGAAATTTACCACAAGGTCAGACCATCCAATGCTCAGAGAAATTGCAAAAAACCCAAATGCTACATAGAAGACTCTACAGGCCTCAGATAAGATATTAAATGTTAAGGCTCATGACAGTGCAGCTGAAAAAAGAATGAGCAAGTGTGACATGTTTGAAAGGGTGGCCAGGAGAAAGCCTGAACATGAACACGAGAGCATGGCCTCAATTTGCAAAATTGCTAAAATGCAGTTAGTTGATTGTAGGTGTTCAATTCAGTTCTATTTATATAGTGCCAATTCACAACAAATGTCACCTCAAGGTGCTTTACACTGTAAGGTAAAGATCCTACAGTATTAGAGAGAAAACCCCAACAATCAGATGATCCTCTACGAGCAAGCACTTGGCGACTGTGGGAAGGAAAAGCTCCTTTTTAA